>JBCJKH010031455.1:0-14822 GCA_039877255.1 Loriculus beryllinus
TTTCTTATTAAAAAAAAAAAAGATAGTTGGGTAGTGATGGTATGTAGGGTATTCGCTAGCAAAACTGAGCGAACAAATTCCCAGCTTCAGATGAAAATACTGCCTATTAGAAAGCAGGATTATTTCCTCCATCCCCACCCACCTGTTTGTGGAAGCTGTGGCATGATTTTGTGTCAAAACTAGTGAAATCTTGTAAGCTTCAATTTTTTTTTTAACATATTTGCCTATATTTTTGTAATACGGAGAACTGCTTCTGTCTACTGTTACACCCTTTAGGTTAAGAGTATGGAAACCCCACAAATTTGCATGCAGCTTTGGGAAATGCGTGTCGTCATTGTTTTTAAAATGGCAAATTGGCACTGAATTCATCCCTGGCAGTGTTCAAGGTCAGGTTGAATGAGGCTTTGACCAGCTTGGTCTACTGGAAGGTGTCCCTGCCCATGCAGGGGGTTGGAACTGGATGGTCTTAAGGTCCTTTCTGACTCAAATCATTTTATGATAGAGATACTTCTTGGTCACTTCTATTCTGGGGAAGGCTTTAAAGCTAAAATGGATTCTTGGAATTTACAGATGTTTTGAATCAGCTTAGGTTAGCAATTACCCTCCATGCTTAATCTGAGGCACTACAATTTTCACCTGTAAAGTGTGTGACCTGCTGTGGCTGGTCATACTGATGAAATAATAGTGGTTTGCAAAGGTTTTGATGGTACTGCTTTTAATGTTGCAGAAGAAGGATGAAAGGCTGGAATTCTTTGTGTGGATGATTAAGTTCTTTACTTCCTGCTGTTTGACTTCATTAAGGCCTACAAAGTATCTTTATTGCTGCTGTTTGCTTGGAGGACATGGAAGTATTGCAAGGAATGAGTATCTATTTTCTACTTGCTTGCTGCTCTGTATTACCGTATTTTTGCTGTTGGCCGTGGGAATTGAAACTACACCCTTGTGTGCATCCAGAAGTGGACACAGTGGCAGTGTGGAGACTGAAAACTGCATGCTGAGGTAGGGTTGCTCAAATTCTTATTAGTATTTAAGCTTAGACTTTGGAACTGCAAACTTTCTTTTAAGGCAGGTCAATAAGAGAGCCTTCTAGATTTGGCTACATTTTTTTTTAATGGGGCCTGAGGATTTCAGATCCACTGTAAGCCTTCCACTAAACCACCCCTGCTGGAAAATCGTATATTAGTGGAAATCTGGTCTTGAAACACGATGGTAGTGACTTAGTAAATATTTCTTTACAAAAACCAGCCAACCAGCACCTCTTATCCCCCCAACAAAGTACCTACCCTGAAGCCTGTTGGTTGCTTCGGATTCTTCTGTTCAACCAGTGGAAGCAGCTATCTTTGTTATCGTGCCAGCTTGTACTGTACTGTATTACCACGTTTCTGAAATGTTCTCTTTAGGTTTGTAGTCATAGCCAAAAGGAGCCTAAATTATGTAAATCTTGTCAGAACCACTGTTCAAATCTCTAGGGGAATTACTGTTTGGTTCCTCTCCATAAATGGAATTTAAAACGCATGGCTTTCTAAAGAACAGAGAGACTGACTGCCTAAGAGCAGTTTCTTTTTTCTTTTTTATTTCTTTTTTATTTCTTTTCTTTTCTTTTTTTGCCAGTTTTTCTTCTAGATAGACTTAGCTGACACAGAGACAGAAATCTTGTTATGCCATGTCTTATTTCAGCTTTCAACTGTTTCATTTCCTTGTTACCTGTTTTTGATGCTTCTGTGAAAACTCTTCCTGTTTTAATGTTAGAGACTTCTTTGACTGAGGAAAATGAAGGTGTTCTCTAATGTCTTTGTGTGTAAATTGGATTGTATTATGATTTTGTCTTTATGGGTGAAGCTAGACATCGCAACCTGCTCCAGGAAAAGGCAGTACGAGGTACTTGGGCCTGCTTTATATAGCCTGCTCATAACTATAGAGGGACAGAAATGGGATACTGTACTTGGAAAATACAAAACAACAAGGTGGACTTAATTTGATTCTGATGTTTTCAAGTTTTGTGGATTCAGATTGATTTCCTCAGCACTGCATATCTGGAAAGGTAAAAGCTAGATGGGGTGACAGTCACCCTGTAATAAGGGATACGCATTATAGGCAACTTATTGAGGCAATTTATTTTCATCGGTGGTGTACATAGCCTTCAAAAAGTTTGCTGGCTTATTTTCATCACTAAGCGACTTTCACATCAGTCTAGTAGAAATCTTTGTTGGCGAAAAGGGGCTCTGTTAATAGCTATGCTTTTATATCCAGTGAAGTTATAAAAGGAAGAAAATTGTTTTATATGTTGTAAAGGGTAGAATAGCTAACAGTGTTATAAGATTATCTTGTCTTCCTGCCTCCATCCTTGAAGAACTTTTACAACAAAATAGCAGCCTGTGTTGTGACAATGATTCTACTGAATGTTCAGACTACAACTTGATCCAAAATTTGAACTCTGAAATTAAATTAAGTCTTCGTGTAATTCCTGAGTCACTGTGGAATTGAAAGGGATGTATTAGACACACAGATGTTTGTATACTATATACCAGTCTCTTGTGACAAAAGTGAATATGAATTCTCATCATCTGAAAAACCTGGCTAGATTGAGGAACAAACAATAGTATTTCTCAGTATACCTTAAGGTTCTGTGCTGCTTAATGCACCGTCTTTATGTTTTATTTTTTTAAAGGTTTTCAAAGCTTGATGTCAGTGTAAAATTAAGCCCAGTAGGCAGTGTTTACCATTTCATTATTGGGTTTATAAGCAGTCTAACTGTATAAATACAGCTTTTAATGCACAAGAGAAATCATTTATATTCTCAAGCAAATGTAAGTGAATGTAGTCTAAACCCATGTTTGGGAACAAGTCATTACATAACAGTTGAAACTGATTTTCTTCTTTTTATTTCCTTTTTTCTTGTCTTTGAATGCAGTATTCATGAAACAGATGGAAAATGAAGGTTTGATTTCTTACTTTTCTTAGCAGCAGTAGAGTTGTATGGGGGTCCAGCCAATGCATTTAATAGAGAAGCAGGCATGCAGATTTTCCAGAGTTGGAGGCATCTGGGAAGAAGACTTGAAATAACCGTTTTGAACTTTCTCTTTTTAGGCTTGTTTCTCAAAGTGGCTTTGAATGTTCTTGATGAGCATCACTTCAGTCTAGTAAAATCAAAACCTGGGGCCAGGGGAGAGATGATGCCATCCTAAGTGAAGATATGAAGCTGGCTCATTTATCTGCAAGTCACACCTTTTTTGCATTCATAATTTTCAAAGTTTTTCTGCTGTAAGTGATTACTTTTGTTGCAAGGCTGGCTCTTGTATTATAGTGTGACAGCAGTGGCAGGGCGCCAGGAATTTGAAGCTTTTTTGAACCATACAGTGAACTGTACCTGCTTCTGGAACAGCTCACCAGTCAGTACTTTGCATGCAGAAACCTTTTTTTTCAGTGAGAGAATTACCAGTCTTAGGTCTTCTGGTTAAAAATGTTCTTTTCCTTTAAGTTTCTTGTTCTTAATCTTTGGATTCTTTTGTACGTGTGCCATGCATGTTTTGTTTTGGCACAAACGTTTTACCTTTCATTGCGCTTTCTTCTTTTCACAGTGTCATGCTGTATATTTCAATGGGTCTGATCATTTTCCACTTTTGAAGGGGAGAGGGGGGAGCCCACTCACCCAGAAGTTAGGGTTGATTTTCCAATTACACCTTTGGAAAAGAAAAGGAAGTTTGCTTAGTGTGGCAATGAATATTTAATGATGCTGTAATCAAAGTGGAGGCTCAGGTAGTCCAATGTTCCTAAATTTTGAATACTTTTCTCCCTTATTTTTTTTTTTTCCCCAGATTAAAAGAGTATCTTTAAAAAGTAATTTAAAATCTGTGATACAAGATGGTGAATGTACTCTTAATATAACTTAAAAGACTGAAAAAGGATCGCAAAGAATTAGGTAAAAAATAGCTCAAGGACATTTTTGTTTCTGTACGGTTTCTATTATAATACAATGTAGAATACTTGAATATAACTTTTTGTGTTCCTAAGGTAAATATCTGGTCATAAATTTCAAACACTTCCGAAGGATTATAACTTCTCTTTCAAATTATTTGAATTTGGCCTTTCTGCCTGATTATTCTCTTATGAGTCACTGGATAATCAGCTACAGTTCATTCATGGATGTTCTATTTTCTTCTTCATTGTCTCACTGAAGGTTGTGATGATTTTCAAAGTAATTCCCATCTCAGTGCGGAAGGGCTGATGGTCCTTTAAGAGAAAGCATGTATCTCTTGAAGGAAAGAATGTTATATTTTGGATCAGGAGTAGAGGGAAATAAAGTAAGAAGATCCTGTTTCATAGGAGGAGAGCAGTAAAATGAAGAAAATGGAGCATTTTATGAATGGTTGAAAATGATTTCTCCAGGGCAGAGAACCGTTTTAAGGGGAATGAAAGGAAACTTGTACTGTTGTTACAGCCCCAAAGAGTGCTAAATGTCCCACTTACCTGTTACACAAATCATTCAACTTCCATAATAGCACAGTGCATTTAATACTTTCATTTGAATTTCTGTCATTAGTCATAATCTTTAAGCAATAGTTCTTACCAAGTATATTCTTATTTTGGGCTCTTTTCCCACAGGTGTGTTTTCTTACGTGTGTTCAACCTGGATTTAATTTTATTTCTGGCCTGTGCACTTTTTGCTTTAATTTCCATTAAACTTTGGTTCTCAGTCTTTTTCCATTGGCAGTAGTACTTCCACTAGTATTCTGTATTAGCTTTCCTATCGGTATGAATGAAATAAATATTTCTGTAAGGTCTCACAAAGTTTCTTTGCTTCAAAGCTGAAAACTTTGCAAGTCCCAAAGTAAACTAATCTGCAAAGGTGAGATTTTTTTCACCTGAAATGATAAAGAAATGTACAAGTCAGGTGTTGACAATGGAGGAAAGTAAAGGAAGGATAAGGAAAGACACAGTAAAATTGACAAAATGTGATGTCACTGTTAATATTGTCAACACTTAAGTTACAGTGAGTTTTAAGGGTATTGTTTTGGTGAACCAGCATGGCAGAAGGGGCCATTTGTGTGTGAACACATGATGTATCATCTTTACAGTATTTTGCATGTTTATCTTTTTCAGTTTTTTCAGTAAATGGTGCCAGCACATTATTAACAGCTTCTAGGCCTGAATTTTCATATATAAGCAGTAGTCCTTTCCTTAGCAAATATTTGTGACCCAGCACTGTATGCATAACAGAGAATTCAGGCAATGCTTTGCAAAGCAGCTAACATAGAATTGGATTGCCTGGTTTCCTGCCCTCCATAGAAAGGAATAATCTTCCTGTCTCAGTGCAGTGGGAGCAATAGCAGGCAGGGTCCCACTGAGGAGCAAGACTCAGCAGAGTCTCTTCTGTAACCTAAGTATCAGGTTGAAGTTTCTTCTCTTAGCAATAGGATTCGTGATGGCAAATCCCCAAATAATGATGGTAATGAAATTCCCAAATTTCTTTGGGTTGAGGAACTAGAGAAGCTGTCATCTTCCTGGAATATGTGCATGATAGCGGATAAAAACCTTAATTGCTTTAGTAGTGTGCAATGGTAACTTTGTTAAAATATGTGGGAAGCTTGGTAGCCAGAGTTTCACAGCAGGCTAAGTGGCAGAATTAGGTCAAGTTTTCAGTGTTTTGACTCTTCAGGGACTTCATATATGTGGTGTCCAAAGGTTATTTGGTATGTTTTCACAGCCTGTTTGTTTTAGGATTAACTTCTTAATTTTGAATTGCACAACTTGACCATGTTCATTCTTTCTTCAGAATTTCATGTTCATCTGAAAACTTCATGCTTCCTGAAAGATAGAAGCCAGATTGGCTGGTTTTGCATGTTTTCTGCAGGATTATAGGATATGCTTTAGAGAAGCCTCTCAGTTGATGCTGTACTGAGCACAAAAGTATCTTACTGAGTTGTTAAGCTGGGACAGTGGGAAACAAAAGTAGGTCATACTTCCTTATTTTTAGTGGTGGTTTGTTAGTAGCATTGCTATCAGCTTCCGTATGACTCGTTGGCTGACGTCACACCCAGACTGGGAGTTCTCTCTCTTTTTATTGAACTCGTGGGCAATTTTGGTATCATTCACACAGGTACCAATTTCGGTCATATTAAAGAGTGAGATCAATTACAAGAAAGAAAAGCCACTGTTTTTTGCTCTTATTTTCTTCTGTTTGCTTATCACAAGTAAGGTGAACCTTCATGCGCACGATTCTCATCCAGAACTAAAGCGTCCTGTTAAGCAATTTCCTGCCTGAGAATGAGAATATCCACAGTGGAGCTGAAGTAAATTTATAAACTAATAAGACACCTGCAGTTCATTCAGATTTGCTTCCCTGAGAGCTTGTTGTGGGCTACTATTGGCTAGTACTGTTCAAATATTCTGTATTTTGGAGTACTCTCTTTACAGCTGGGCTCCACGATTTTTTTGAAGTGCACAGTATTCTCAAAAATGAATCCAATTCTCAGCCTAGACCTCATTAGATTGCATGGAACCCATAATGGCTGGTTAAAGACATAAGAGACTTCCTTCTTGCATGTGAAAAGGACAGCCCAGTTTGGGGAAGATTAGGTCTGGTTGCTTTGGGCTGAAGAGCAGTTGTAGCAGGAAACTCAACTCAGTTTGTTCTTCCTTTGAAAGCACCAGCTGGATTTTAAAAATAAATCTTGCTTTTTAAATTCTAGGAATAGGGGAAAGTAATTAGTCATCAATATACATCAGGTGGTAGGACATACAGAGAAATCGATGGCAGGGCAAACCACTCCAGTGATGGAGGGCTGATAGGAATGTAAAAGCAGGCAAAGAAGGCTTAACTGTTGTACCTGTTTTACTGGAATAGTTCTTTCATGTTATTTCTGTGGCTTTTTTTAATGACTAATCTGACAATTTAGTAAATAGGTTTGAACATGCAATTTTAAGTTCATACATACAAAGTGTATCAAACAGATTGATACACTGTTTAACCTTCCATTCACGAAGTAATAGGAAGCAGCTTGTCAGACTCTGTGGTGGTGTTGGATTTTTTTGTTTGTTTGTATTTAGTTTATTTGGGGGTTTTGGTTTTGTTTTTTGAGGAAGTTCCAGTTTATGCAATAAAACTGCATAATGTTTGGTGGTTTGTACCGGCTCCTTTTTTTTGTCTGAGAAAATGTAGGGCAGTCTTCAAGAATGGAGTGAAAAAACACAACCAACCAAACCAAACAAACACAAAACTCCCCAAAAACCCTCAAAGAAAAAAAGACAAAATAAGTCAAAACCACAAAAAATCCTCACAAACCAACCCTGAACAAAACAAACCACACTCCCCCACCCCACCCAACTGAACATCCCCAAGGGATCTGAACACAACTGGGCTTAAAATATATGAATGACACCTCTAAAAGTCAGTATCAGTTGAGTGATCATAGAATGGAGGTTTTCCTAATGGGAGTCTGCTGGTTTCAGCAAGAATGAGGCTTAATAGTAGTCAATTATTCTTGAAGAGTTCTTTGCTGCCTGCTTGAATGGATTTGAATTTGTGAACTATGAACGTTGGTAAGGGAGGATTTCCCAGATGGAGTGCCTGATCTCAGCTTCTCAAATAACAGATCCTGCCCCTGTGGTTTTCGAGTTCACAAGTGTTTCAAAGGCATCCTATAGATTTTAATCTATCTTTTCTTGGTCTAAGTCTCTCCAGAAGGAGAGCTGCTCACTTTGTCTTCAGGCCTGTAGTGGAATATCACTTGGATCTCTTCAGAGTAGCAGCAGCACCTTCTGATCTGTGATTTTGAACAAGCAAGAAGGAGGGTTTTTTTTTGACTCCTCTCATTCTTTGATAACAGTGAAAGTATTTAATGCTGTAGATAAAGCTTTCTTAGATAAAGGAGGAGGTAGGTATTAGTATAGATGGGAAAATTGATGAGTTTTTAAGGGTACTAAAAGAATGTAAATCTGTAATCTCTCTGAGCTAATTGGGAGAAAAACTGATAGTATAGCAAGTCTGTATGACTGAAACCTTTGTCTCCAAATTAGTGACCTTATACAAGCTGATTTATGAAGGACACAAGGTGCTTGATGAGCTTGAAACTCGTTGGTATTATTTAATTACAGCATTATAGCAGTGAGCTTTTTAGGTGGGAGATACCACATAAAAAAGAACTTTGCTGAAATTATTTGGAGAACTCTCTTTGTATTTTCAGATAGAGTTGGGTTCTGCTGTCCTTACAGCTGAATATGTGGCTGTCATTTTAAATCCAGTGAAAAGTTGTTTGAATAAGGTCTGAAACATCATTATCGCAGTTGCTGTACTGACACACTGCTGTCACTAGCTACTCTTCTAATATAGGCTGTGATGATTATATTGCTTGTAGTGATTATTGCTGGCCCAAGCTGTCAAGTATTTAAGAAGAAAACCTTTAGGTATTGTGAAAATTTGCCAGCATCTCTGATTATCTAGTTAAGTGGGGCCTTCTTGCCTTAGTTCACTCAAAGCATCTACTTAACAACTTCTCAGACTCTGGAAAAGGTGTTCATAATCTCAATAGCTGTTCTAATGAAATAATAGGATAATCTGAGTTATACTGATGTGGGCAAGGATTCTGGTTT
Organism: Loriculus beryllinus; assembly: GCA_039877255.1. Taxonomy (NCBI): domain Eukaryota; kingdom Metazoa; phylum Chordata; class Aves; order Psittaciformes; family Psittacidae; genus Loriculus; species Loriculus beryllinus. The sequence continues at coordinate 8,590 of JBCJKH010031455.1, forward strand.
CTGTTTTTCGTTTCAGTTCTGCTATGTTAAGCTACCTCTTCATTTTTGGACGTCACCATTTGCATGGGCACAGTACCAGAAGACAATCTCTAAACTGAAATGAGGTTATACTTATCATTGCACTTTGGGACTGAGTTTGGATTTGAATGCTCTCTATTGATTACACCATTCAAAATGTTGTGGGTCTTATCATTTGAAGACACTGATTTTATTCTGCCATGTAAAGATTAAATGAAATGTGTTATGTTGTTTTTTCTATAAAAACTAAGGAACTTTAGTTCAAGTGTTTTACCACTGCAAGTGGCATTTAAATGTGCTCTTTGGGATTTAGTCCTACTACTGAGAATGCCCTGTGATCTTTATCTTTAATCATAGGTGTCTTTTTTTCATGTCTCAATCAAAGTCTTACCACTGCAACATAGTGGAACCATATAATTGTCACTTTAGCATTGGCATGTGTGTTCTCTTAAAGTTAATTGTTGTTTTATGCAAATGTTTTGGCAGTTTGTAATGTTAGTATGGTGATTATTTCCTGAAGAAAAACAGGTGAAGCTAAAAGCAGATTGTAAGCTCACATTGCTATGCACCGAAATGAAACCGTATATCTGTTCAGCTAGCAGTGAGGCAGATGTTCTTTGGATTTATAATGACATCTTGCAGCCATCAGGATTAAGAAGTATTTTTTTCTGCAGGGCTTCAAATGTCACTGGAGCAGCTGTGACTGCATTGTGTATTCAGAAACTGATGGCAGCTGTGGTGGAATAGAGGTAGTGGGTTTTCCAGCCAAGGGTGCGAGGTGGTGGTCAGGGGTTTACTGGGCTTCTGCTTGGTTTGTTGTCTCTCATGTAGTTGTATTAAAAATTTTGTTTGTCCAGGAAAGTCTTCTCAAGCTCCTTCAAGAGTGTTAGTTAATGGATGATGGTCTTTTATTTTGATCTTTATTGAACTTGAAACACACAGCTGTAGTGCCTATTGAAAAGACATTTTACTGCAATGCCAAATTGAAATTTTAATGGGAAAGCAGCCAGGAAATTAAGAAGTTCTGGTATGGATTAAATTGAGGATCCTGTGTGCTTTGTGCCTGTGTAGTGCTTTTTCTTAAGGAATCCACTTGTTTATTCTTTGCTAAAAAACCTTCTTCCTGAACTTGTGTTTTCATTTTTCAATAATTTCTAAAAGGTATGAGAAAACCATTAATATTTGAAGAGAGAATATGAGTAATTATAAATTTTTTTTGAACCTTCTAATAGGCTTGAAATAATACTGGTTTGAGTTATCATCATCACCTCATTTTAACTAGTGGTTTAAATCTGTGGCTGAAGCTCTGCAGTGCTCACCTGTTGAAGGCAAGTAATCACACTCCTTGGATTCTCCCTTGGTCCCAGTGGTTCAGTTCTATGTTTTTCTGATGATTCTTGTATTGATTTAGTTCACTTATCTAACAGAAGAATATTTTCATTTATATTTGGTTGGGTTAGTCCTGTTCAGGCTAAGATTGTTACTGCTTATGGAGAACCTCATGAAAGAAATTCCATAAAAATCACAAGGAGTGAGTGGCAGTGAATTTGGGTTAAATTTCTTGGATTTTGTGGCAGGCTTCTCCAAATCCCTCATTCCAGATAAACCTCTGGGTTCGCTAGTTCAAGAGCCTCTGGGTTATGCCAGGGCCTTTTAGATGTCTAACAGTGAGAGCTTTGAAGAAATGAACTGTGAAAATAGATCATGTAATAGCGAAAAAAGATTCACAGTGAACAAACTTATTTATGGTTGTGTTAATCATAATTTAACTGTGTGTTTTCTGTATGGGGGGGGGGGGACGGGACGGCGGATTTGGGTGGATGTGGCATAGCATAGTAGATATCAGCCCACTTCCTCTGTACCCTTTTTTGTAGGTCAGAGGGCTCTTGTGACAACCAAAACTATTTCTTCATTTAGTGGTCTGTGTTCCATGTTGGAAGAAATTATGACCTTTAGTTAAAAAAATAAAAATAAAAAAAAAAATTCCTTGTGAAATATTTTTCATGGAGAATAATTCAGTAGAAAGCAGCAAAATGAGCTGCAGCAGAATTTTGGACCGGTCACAGAAAAGCTCTCTCCCTTACTATCCTATCTTATGCATATGGGAAGACTGAGTGCAGGGGTTGGGAGGCCTGTCTCGGTATGATGAGGCTAAATTCCTTATCTGCACAATTCAGGGATCAGGAGCTCAGATGTGTACTTGCTGCTAAGTCTGAAGTCAGGCTGATGGAGTGAACAGTCTACTATGAGCTTTTATGGAAGGGCTGCCAAATTGGCAGTTGTTTAGGCTGGGCTGGCAGTGCTCAAGTTGAACCTCCAAATCCTTGTGGACTATTGCTCCTGGGTATGCATTCAACTGTTTCCGCACAACATCTCCTGCAGGTTGAGTGTTATGTTGACATTTACAGCCTTTCTTCCTATTGCAGCCCGTTTGACCAACATAAAGGAGCAGGATTAGGAATAAGAGACTTTACCCTGGAAATGTTTGTCTGTCACCATGCTGTACTGAAATGTAGTGTGGCTGATTTCTTACTCATACTTAGTGAAGACAAGAGTGAACTTATTTGCTGATCTTACATGTGAGAATATTTTTTTTTTCCATGAAAAAGAATGTTTAGGAATTCGTGTTTAATGAGCCTAGATCTCGGCCAAAATTAACACCTAGAATGGAGAGAGCCTAAAGGCTTAACAGCAGTTTGTACCCAGTGATGCAGATGCAGATTGATCTCAATACGACAGAACTTTATTATAGTTGCCAATTTATATCAGGTTGTTTAACCCAGACTGAAAATACCAAATGGGACCTTGTACTTATCTTTTCACATTTTTGGCATGGAAGGTCTTTGATAATTGCTTAACAGCAGCAAATCCATCATGTATCTTTGATTCAGATGCTGTTAATTCCTGCTGGTATATAAAACTTACAGAAGGTGAAAATACATAACTGGCAGTCTGTTTTCTTGCCACCTCCTTGTGCTATAGTGTTAGCTCTAATTAATAATTTTTCAGGATAACACTTTTTTATGGCGTTTGCAAACTAGCAAATCTGTTTTGGTTATTATAGCCATGACAGTGATAATTTAAGTAATTTAAGATTAAGTCTTGTGTTTTGGGCACAGCTTGTTTTAGTTTATGTACTGAAGAGAAGTGATTTCACAATGCAATTACTCTGTAAAACAGACCATCTTTTTCCTGGCAAGATGAAAACGTTATAATATATCCATGTAGCAAGTACCTTACAGCCAATTATGTCAAAGTGTGGGGCTTATGTAGGTCAGCATAGCCATAGTTAAGGCTGAAGTCCTCATATACCCAAAGACTTAGTGATGAATGACCTCTTGAAGTTTAAATAGCCTTGGCACCACTCTTGGGAGGGTTTATCAGGAGTGTCATTCATGCAGAGCTGTGGGAGCAGCTGGAAAGAGCCCAGCACAGCTGCCTGCAGTTGCTTGGGTGTGACTGTCTTCAGTTGTGGTGCAAAGCTCTGACTCTGTACTGAAAGCCTGGGAGGCTTAAAATAGGTAGGCTGTTTCAATCAGGGAGAATTGCAAGTGTTTAGTGCTGGCTTGTAATTGTAAAAGAAAAGAGAAAGACATAGAATGCCTCTTACATCCATGCGATGTTATTGTGCTGCTCTGGAGCTTTATAAGAAAGAAGACCCCAACTCAGGAAAGTATTAAATCCTTTGTCTATAATTAAGTGGGTGGCTCCATGTACATTTTCCTCAGAAATGGTGCTGCTAGTGCAAATTCCTGCCCTTTGCTAATGTTCACTCCCTCAATAGTTGTGCTGATGGCGCTGGTTGTAGGGTTACCCTGTACTTACTGTAAATCTGATTAGCTGCAAATTTACTGTGAGGTGCTGGAGGGAGTTTGTTCCTTCTCACGTATCATAGAACTATAGGACAGTTTGGGTTGGAAGGGACCTTAAAGGTCATATGGTTCCAACCCCCTGCCACGGGCAAGGACACCTTCCATTAGACCCAGTCCAGTCTGGCCTTGAACGCTGCCAGGGATGGGGCAGCCACAGTTTCTCTGGGCAACCTGTGCCAGGGCCTTACCACCTTCATAGTAAAGAACTACTTAATATCTAATCTAGATCTCCCCTCTTTCAGTTTAAAGCCATTTGCCTTTGTTCTATACCTACTTGCCCTTGTAAACAACTTTATTACCAACTCACCTCTTCCCGTGCTTTAGCACTGCTGTTTGAAGTGGGGCTTTCTGCTGAATGAAGTGTGTGCATCATGTGGCCAGTGGTGTTTAGCAGGATGGCTCTGCTGTTAGTTCTGCTGTACTTGCAGGAGTGGACACAGGGTTTTTCCCCATGGAGATGTTAAGTGCTTATGATGCTTTTGCACTGTACTGTAAAGTTACTGCGGCTTTGGCAGTTACTCTTGCAATTTATCTTGTGGCCACCTCTCATGAGAGATACTTCAACTATGTCCAGAAAGTCTGTTGCCTGCATTATTCATCAGTTTAAAACAAAAGTCTCTTAAAGCAGCTCACAGGTAAAACACCTGTCTCCAGCCTTCACTCTCTTATACTTGCATAAAAGATTTTCGTTTTAAATGTGAAATGAGGGTGGGTGTATGTTTCATGATGAGCTTGTTATAGAAATGGCATTTCACAACATCTACTGTAATTTCAGTTATGAAGCTTACTCTTCAAGTAATTCTGATGCCTTCACAAATGGCAAGAGGCTAAGATTTACATTCTGTGTTAACCACTTTACATTGAGGCCAAACAGTTACAGAACTGTTACCTGTGATTAATAAATGGATCCCAAATGAAATATTGTACAAATGGATGTGTGGGATTTGGGGGTGTTTTTCCAGCTTGATGCATTGCAGGTTTCTCAGGCTGAAATGAAAGTAGCTAGACCATTAGATTAGCAGCAGTTGCTGGGGAAGATGTGAAGCACTAGGCTTTCTGCTGCTTTCCTGTACTGCAAGTGAGCCTGCATTTGATAGCGGCCCAGAGAGAGGAGGATGCCACAATCTCCCTGCTTGTGGGAAGCATTGTGAAAAACTGTCATACAGCAAACTCATTGTCTGTTGAAGACCTCTTCCTGTGGCCTTTGTCATAAATCATAGAATGGTTTCTATTGGAAGGGACCTCAAAGACTACCTAATTCCAACCCCTTGTCATGGTCAGGGACAACTTACACTAGATCAGGTTGCTCAAAGCTTCACCCAACCTGGCTGGATGGTCATCTGCTTCAGCAGAGCATAGGAACTGAAATTGTGACAGGAGCTGTTAAAGTCTGGGAGATTTCTTGGTCTTTCCTCTTTATGTATCCCTGTATCATTATGCCTTTGTGTTACCATCCAGTCTCTTGTGTAAAGTGGGAAAGAAGAGGAAAAAAAGCAAACCAAACAAACCACAAACCCTTCCATATTTCAGTCTACTACAGTGTGCTTGCCTGGAAAACTAATTTAGTTATAATTATGGTATAATTTCAGTATATTCCCACACTAATACAGTATGCTTGTCAGAGGATCAAATGCAAACAGAAAATTAAATAGAACAAGACAGCTGAACCTTGAATATAGCCTTTATGTCTTCATAACCTACTGTGCTCTTGCATAAACATAATTTGATGTTAGTGATTTGTGTTTGCAGAAATAACTACCTGTAAAATTTTTTAGGCCTTTCTGACAACCTTGACTTAGAGTGTGAGATAGATAATCGGTCAGTGTGAGTCTGTATGGATGGAAGATCCTGTCATGCAAAGAGGGTTGTTAACATCATTGCCATTCTGGGTTCAAGTTGGCCTTTATAGCATTGATTCTTGACACAGTTTAACTGTTTAAGGTCTAAAGCCATAGAATCATAAAATACTTAGGGTTGAGAAGGACCTTAAGATTATCTAGTTCCACCCCCCCTGCCATGGACAGGGGCACTTCACACTAGACCATGTCACCCAAGGCCTGAACACTGCCAGGGATGGAGCATTCACAGCTTCCCTGGGCAACGCATTCCAGTGCCTCACCGCTCTCATAGTAACGAACTTTCTATCCAGTCTAAACTTCCCCTTTCAAGTTTTAACCCATTACCCCTTGTCCTGTCACTACAGTCCCTAGCAAAGAGTCTTTCTCCAGCATCCTTGTAGGCCCCCTTCAGATACTGGAAGGTTGCCATGAGGTCTCCACGCAGCCTTCTCTTCTCCAGGCTGAACAGCCCCAACTTTCTCAGCCTGTCTTCATATGGGAGGTG
>JBCJKH010031455.1:14922-26072 GCA_039877255.1 Loriculus beryllinus
GATGGATTTCATCAGGTCCCATGGACTTGTGTACATTCAGGTTCTTAAGATGGTCTCAAACCAGATCCTCTCCTACACTAGGCCTAAGGTCTTCATTCTCACAGTCCCTGTTGTCTGCCTTCCAAGACTTGTGTGGTGTGGTCAGAGCATTTGCCAGTGAAGACCAAGACAAAGAAGTCATTTGGACCTTCAGCCTTCTCCAAATCCAGGGCAGCCAGTTCCCTGATAGCTTCCAGAGGGGGGCTACTCTGTACCTCATCTGTGTTTTATTCGCTGTGTATCTATATAATCCATTCCTGTTATCCTTAGGATCCCTAGGCAAGTTTAATTCTAGCTGGGCCTTAGCTTTCCTAACCTGGCCCCTGGCTTCCCAGACAACATCCGTGTATACTTCCCAGGCTGCCTGTCCTTGCTTACATGATTGATGCTAGTGCGTGAAGATGAATAAACCACGTGAAACGCTTTTGCATGGTGCTACATTGTGATAGCAAACCCAAAATTTAAAAAAATTGAGTATTCTGTTTTAGGCATTCCCTTTTAAAAAGAACAAGCCAAACCTAAAATATTTACACAATAGTGATGTAGACTCCAACTATAGCATCGAGTTTATATTCCAGATAATAGATATTCAAAAATTAATGCGAGATGCTTCAAGTTGACACAAGAAACATAATAAATGGGGATTAATTTATTTGGGATAGTAATTATTATGGCATAGCCAGGAAGTACTATCAAAAGAGGTTTTTAATGTTGTGTGTCCAAGGAAATTACTGGTTTTGAAAGCCCAATAACGAAAAGCCAGTTCATTATGTTAAATGTGACTATTGAAAATTTTGTATGCGTTTTTTAGTTGTAGACTATGAAAAATGTCTTAATGGGAAAAGTCCTTCTGTAACATTCCTTTTACTCTTCTGTTGTGTTTTTTGTTGTGTGGCTGTGCTCCGAGAGAAGAGCTCAATCACTGTGATGAAGAGAATGTATTGACTTTCTCCTTATGAAATTATGAAATTATTATGAAATTATGAAATTTCTCCTAAAAGCAAATTTCCAGTTTTAAGCACTATGATTAAAAACACATGATTCTGGTGGTTTTCCTGGTTCTTTTTCAGTATTGGGATGCCAGGACTGTTCTTATTTACAGAAGAGCATGAAAGAGTAGACCTTGAAAGTCTGAATTTATTTTGTGTGTGTGTAAACTTATGGATATGGTACTGCTGCTTAATATTCCTAGGATGGATTAAACTAGCTGAGTTTAAGAAAGGGCTCAATGTGCGTCAATTTAGAATCAGCAAAAGAGATTAAATGCTCGCTGTAGTTCTCCTCTTTAATACATTGCATTGGATAAGGCGTTCTTGAAAGCTGACTCACTTTTACTTGCGGACTTCTTGCTTGTGTGAGAAACTTATCTCAAGAGATGCTCTGTGGTGAAGAATTAACAGAGACCAATTGTGCACATCCCTGGCAGTACTGAGGAAGATTAGGTGGAATGAGCCTAATTTAATTCTCTCTTTTTTTTTTTTCTTCTTCCTTCTCAGAAATTACTGCAGTTATATTGGGTCCTTAGAACAGAGTAATTATAGCTACAAGCTTAAGAATGCTTAAAGTCCTAAATTTGGTTTTTCTGCTTTGCTGTATTGATATGAAAAAAAAAAAAAAAGCCCTTCAGAAGTGCTTCATTGTCTCTGGAAATGACACTTGGAGCCAGAACTTTTAAGTAATCTTCTGTATAATTTATTTCTGCATATGGGGTTCTTTAATTGCACTTAAGGTACGTATTTAGTAGTGATTAGTTTGGATTGTAAAGAGCAGAACAGGTAAAACATTTTGTTCCTATGTTGCTTAATGTTTTTCCATCTTTATTGTTTTTACTAAAGTACACAGACTAATGTGGTTAATGGTGAACAGGCATGTGGAGACACCCCTTCCCTCTCTCCACCCGTGAGTACAAGTACTATCAGCCACAGCACCAGTGCTCAATTTTTAAATTCTTTACTAAGCTTTGTCCTTACTGCTTTTATGTCCATTCCTTCATCTCCTCCTTGTCTCTTGATGAACTTCTATAAGCAGGATCATTGTCTATGGTTCTTCTATGCAGAGGTAGTTAAAACTTGGTTTGGTTGCGTGGTCATATCAGCTTATCTTTCTGTAACCCTGGTACATTTATTATACAACATTGCTCAGCTCTAGCCACCCTTTTGCACCAAACTCTGGAAAGATGCAAGGGCAGAGGTGCCAGACCCATGGCCTGTGAAGAATTATGGAAACCAGGCTCCAGAGCTAATGTTCTCATTGGGGAAAGAGAGAGCTCGTGGCTGAAGGCTTCCCCCAAAATGAGGTTTTGAAAGAGATCTTTAGGTGTTCCAGGTAAGGGAGAAAATATGCTTATTTTTTCTTAAAAATTACAAAAGAGAAAGAAATAGTTTGTATTCCCACTTTTTGAAGAGTTCCAGGAAGGAATATCAGACCACGGTTGATAATCTATTCCTGTGGTCCCTTGACTATACAGACATGAGAGCATTTCCTTCTTTATGGTATGATTCTATGATTCATCTCTGGGTCCTGGTTGATGGGGATTTAGTGGTGTTTGACAAAGAGAACTGCAAGTGCATGTGAAGCAGTGTTGCCGTGCCCGCCATGCTATTTTACCAGGCTGTTTGCCAGCTCATAATGTCCTGAAGTTTATCTGGGATGGACACAAAATAGTTTCATTAATTGTGTATATTACCTTTGAGATGTTCAGCTGGTAGATTTTTCTCATTCTTTATCCAATGTGATTACAGCATTGTAGTATGATAAACATACATCTTCTCTACTGCTTTGAAACTCACTGTTAGCTGCTTTGACATATAAATTAGTAGTAATATGATGAGCAATACTAGGTACTGAAGTCAATGTTGTAAGTAGTTTCACAGGGTTTCTATGCAACTGAGTATAAACATTGTACTAATTCTTTAATGTACTGTTATTTAATTATACCCTAGATTGTTGGTTGCCCTTTATGCTGTGTCATTTTGGTCAGTTTCCTGGGGGATATCTAATACTTAATGTTTAAGACAAAGCAGTTACAGTGAGATGGTACAGGAAGCAATAAATGGCTTTGAGAGTATTTAAATGATGAAGCAGTGATGAGGCTGCTAAATTAGAGAACTGTTTGTGAAAGTTCTTTTTGGGAAGCATTTTTCTGTTTTGCTTTCAATGGAAAATAAAACTAGGAAGTGAAAACATGAGAAATAGCATTAAACTTACTTCACACTGAGAACATTTAACTTTGCTGTTCACTAAGTGCTTCTGCTTTGCAGGTGAACTGCTCATGAAAGTCTGTCTTGGAGGATTTGGCAGCATGGCAATTAAATCATTTTAAAACCACAAAAGGTCAAATGTGTAATGCTATGTGTTAGTGTTGTACAGGCATCTATTTGCAAGTGGATGGACATAGTTCCTTGTGTTTGTACACAAATGAAAGCTACACATAGATTGGAAACAGCTTTTCGAAATGGGATTATTATTTCAGTGTCTGTAAGGAAAAGAGTGTTTTATGTGGCATTTTGGGAGGGTCTGTGACTTTTTTGTGAGGGCATACTCTGGCTGAAATTGCATTTATAATGTAGATTGGAAAGTTGGTTTTTTTATTTACTCTCTGAGATCAGAGCTAAAACGATGACATTAGAGAATGTTTATTCTCCCTTTGTGAGACCAGTAATTACAGCTTCGTGTCAGAATGTGAAGCCCAGATGAAGGTTAAACTTGCCTCTGAAAAGTGTTTCTAGGCTGTTATGTTGCAATAAACATTGACATTTCCAGAACACTGTACAGCTTCATCATCTTTAATCCAGGGCTTTCAGCTGCACCTTTTCTTAATAACAACCATGAAGGTATTTTAATTTCATTCTGAAAATACTTTGGGGAAAGTTAATTACTGTTATCTGTAATTAAGTATTTGAAATGATTGTTTCAGAAACTCAAAGCTGTCTTTTTATGACCAAAGGAGGACGAAAATGCAGAATAATAAGATAAAGGCCATTATATCCTATGCTTGCTCATAGAGCGTGCATTGAAATCGTTGTTGGTTGTCAGTGAGTTTTTGGAATATCTTATGTAATGACCTATAAACCTCAACTCAAAAAGTGAATGCTACAATAGCAAGTTGTTTCTTTTTCCCACAAAACAAATGTGTTCATGATTAGTCTTAAACTCACTTGTGGTGAGATAAGTTTAACCTAAGCCTGCATAGTGAGTCATAAAATTTACAATGGATGTTTGCTCATATATAGTTTTGTAAGCAACCTGTGACTTCTTTCTTGGGCTATTCAAATGCACAGACTCCTTTGAGATTGTGTATCAGTGCATTGCATATAAAGTAGAGTTTTCCTTGAGGACGATCTGCTGTTAAGTCTGCCAGAATTGGTCTCTCCAAATGAGGTTGAGCAGCATTAGTTAGCAAATGTGTCCCAGGTTTAAAACTTACTACAAATTTGGATAAGATTCTTGCAGTAGTTTCATATGAGTCTTATAACCAAGCTCAAATTTTCAGAGGTAGAAATTAAAGAAATTCCTCTAGTTTCTTTGTAGGAACTCTTTAGTCATCTATATTGTCCTTTTTTTGTGCATTAGATGTATCTGTGCTATATGCTTTCTGCATATGTACATGTGTTTTCAAACACCGTTTTACTGGGGATTTTATTTCTGTTTGTCTTGGAGGTTCAGCAGAATAGAAGAATGGCTTTTGAAGAAGGTTATTTGAAATAAAAGTAAAATAATGCCAGAAAAAATTGCGGCAGTTGTAACAAAATGTAGAAGTGGACATATTGGCAAATGTTATATGTTGGAGGAATCAATACAAATGCACTAAACACAATTACCCATTGGTTCAGAAAAGTCCATGACCAAGAATAGTAGACGCCCAGAGGTGTTTTGGAGAAGCATGATGATGTGTTAGCCCTGTTCTTAATGAATTTCCTATTTATTTGTCTCTGTTCACTGTCATAGATGCGCACAATGCTGTGTGGGCTTTTGGGCAGATGCAGCAATTAATGTGTCATTTATTTGTTTAAGCACTTTTTGTTTTCTGAGTTCTGTTGTGAGGTAAATGGTTCTTTTACTGTGGAAGTAATCAGGTTAGGAAATTAACGGTTTGAATTTTTGTATGATACTGGCATAACTGGGGTGATAAGCAGTATAATTCTCCTGGAAGACAGCTAAGATAGGCAAGAATAGAAATATTTTTCTGTTTTCTTTACTAGGCAGTATTTTTGGTGTGATGTTTACAAAATTAGAAGCAAATTGAGAATTATCTTGGTGATGGTGAAAAGTGACATTAATTTTCTAATTAGTAGCCAAAGATAGCCTTGGGAAATAGCTTTGCTTTTTCTCTCAGCTCCATATGTGGAAGTTAAAGAAAACAGGTATTTGGATTTATTTAAATGTGACTTTTAAAAAAATCCATGTTTTTTGAGTCTATGTGTTAACTTTTATCTCTGTGACTCCTTTCCATGTGTCTTCTCCTGTATACTGCTGCTGGGGAAGGTTTTCCACCTTCATCAACTACTTTTAGGAATGTTCAGTAAAAGTGGCCTTTAAACAGGCTTTTTTTTCACCTATGTGCAGGATGGACTATTCTAAGTTGTCTTAACATTTGAAATAAAAATAACCAGGTCAGTTGTCCGACATCCACTGTGTGTTTACAAATATCAGCATGTATCATTTTTGTTTTTCTTTTCTGTGTTTTTGAGATTTTCCTTAATAGCCTTTCAAGGAATCTTCTGAGCATAGGAAATGATACTTTCATGTCAGAATACTAGCCTGGAAATAAATTGATATGCTTCCAGCTGAAGGTATGGACAACTCTGAGTTGAACTAGTTGAGCTATTGGATTTGCTGGAAAATCTCTTCTTTTACTATAAATGTATATTATCTATTATATACACCATAATATATAATATAACTGTATATAGTATCTACTATAATATATATACTATAATATGTAATGTGTATTATATATATAAATATATATGTGTATATGTACACATATATATCCTTTCACTAAGGTGTCCTGTGAGGTTTTTGGTTTGTTGTTTTGGGCATTGGTGGGCATGGGGTTTTATTCCCCCTTTTTTTTTTAAATCCTGGTTTGGTTTTTTTTGGTAGGAGCCAAGATGTTAATTTAGAAAATGCAGTAGTTTCTTTGCAGCTTGCAACTTAAAATTTGTTGTGTCACTATCAATGTACCACTAAATAACTTTATGTGGGAACTGCTTCACAGCTTTGTAATGAAGTCTTTTTTATTTTTCATAACACCACAATCTCAAGTGTGTCTCTGGAAGTTAAAGCACTAATTGTTTTTAGCTGTCTTTTCCAGATGAGTATAAACCCCTCAATTACTTGAATTAGTAAATAGTTTTGAACAAAGCCTTCACGTTTAAAGTGGAATGCTTTAAAGAAGATAGAAGTTGTAATCTAGTTTTTTAAGTTTATGAATGCCTGTGTTTTGAATCAGTGGTTGAATACTTTTATTCTGAGTCCACAGAGGATATTTGTTTTAAGGCATGCCAGAGCTTGTCACTTAACATTAATTTTAACAATCCGTGTTATGCTTGTTCTTTATAGCCAGCACATGGTACCATAGAAACTAGTTTCTATACTATATTGAGGCACTTAAAACATATTGAATAATATTTATGTATAAATAAATATTTAGGGCCTGTTGCTGCTGTAATCAACAGGCAGTTTCTGGATAATGGCATTTGAGTAAACTAACCTTATAATGCCTTTATTTGGTTTTGTTTCTGATTTGGATATAGAACGTGACACAAGTACTGGAGAATCTGGAAGACTGGTAGTAGTTTCTTCAGATGGACTTTCTTGTTCTTCATAATCTTGTCTTCAAAGAGTGATTGAATAGCTGGAATTCACAGTCCTGGGCATTTTGTTATTTTTCTTCTTAAATATACCTTGATTTTTGTAAAGGGTAGAAAGAAAAGAAATCGAATATTTTTGCAGAGAGAAGGTGGAAAGGTCAAAGTACAGGTAAAATTTTCCTGTAATATATTTAATCATCATAATTTAGAAAAGGTTAAAACCCAAGTGATCCTCTTTGATAAGTATCTTTGAAAAGTTTATTTGCACTGCGCATCAAGTCACTAATTTTGTTTGAATTTAATGGTACTATTGCATGCCCACTCAAACAAGTAGGTACCCTTTTTGCTCACACTTATTTATTGATCTTTCTTTCCTAACTGTTAAAAATACCTTTCCTAAAATTTCTTTCGGTGGGCTTATAACTCCCATTTCCTTTTTGCGTGTGTTGCTCTGAACAGCAGTGGTGGTGGTGTATCTGTGGTGATGTGAGAACATAATCAAGATTGTTAGTTGGAGGCTATGTAATTTATTAGACCAAGTGACAGATGAGAAGTGGCAAGCTTTTGACCACAAATGCTTTTGATGAGGTTTGAAATCAAAATACCAACATTCAAAGCTAAATAGTGTTGCTCAGTGTTCAGTTAAATATGGATCAATTTTGCCATCTCAGAATGGAAAGGTAGTTCCTAGGAGAGGAGGCAGGAGAAGAACAGGTAGGGTGTTCTTGGTGGAGGGAAGAGATGAGAAAGCATTTGTCTCCTGCGTGGAAGAGACAGTCACTTTATAGCTGGTGGAATACGAGGAGTTGGCTCTGGATGGAGAAATCTTATTGAGCCCATATTTTTATTTTATGACCGATTGGATGCATTTGGTATCTAGGAGAGTTACACATTTTGGCTCTTATGTCGGTCTAGTTGCCTGTAAAATTTCCTCCTCTGTGCCAAAGCTCATAGTTGAGAAGAGGTATGTAGCTTTCCCTTGAGGATGGCCTGAGAGATAAAAGCAACTGTTTTATGAGAACTGCCCTATTCATGTCTGGCTGGTTTGGTCCTGTATCAGTTGTCTGCATGAACATATTTTTATTTTTTTTAAAAAAGACTTGTTCATATTTACTTTTTGTTTTTATAAATGTCCTAAAATAGGAATGCATGATGTTCTAGTAAACAGGAAATGTTTTTTTGAGAAGAGGCATTTGTTTTTTCAGAATCTGTAGTCAAAATTTGCTTATTACATATAAAGTGTGATGTACTTAATATATGTGACATGTCACCATTTCCTGTGGTATTTAGCTGACTAAAAGTTATTCTTGCTGCTTACAGTGTTTGTCTTCTAATTCCCAAGCATCTAACTGCTACAGTTTATCACATGAATAGTTTACTAGGTCCTGCTTAGTGAGAGAGCTCCTGAGATGTAATGTTGAAGATCAGAAAGTCAGTACCATGTCTGAAATAATGGTGTTAATCAGTAGGTAAGGGAGCAGTTTTTCTTCTTAAAACTAAAATTGATGAAGTTTAATAAGTCTCCCGTTCACAGAGTATGATATAAACTTTCTAAACTGTGAGCTTATAACCTAGATGGTTTTCCTTAGGGTGCCCACACATGAATTGCTCACTCTGCCTTTTATGTTCAGTGACTTACTAGTTGTAAAGGAATAAAATAAGAAAAGTTTCTCTGGGAGGTAAAAAAACCCTCACATCTTTCTTTCCATGGCTGTAACAAAACTAGGTTTCTATATGGTCTTTTTTGTTGTTATTTTGGTTTTCCTCAAACATAAAATATGACAGATATGCATGCAGAACATCAAGGGCTTAATTCTGTTGCTCTTGCAAAGAACACGGACATGTCTGGTCTTGGCATGGATGCCAGGACAGGTTAAAGGCAGAGCTGTGCTCTGGCATACCTTGTTGTTACTCGCCTTTGAGCTTGGGAGTGATCTGGAGTGCTGGCATTCCTTTAGCTGCAAAAAAAAAAGAAGGGAGGAGAGGACAAACAAATGCTGGAGGAGTAAGGAAGTTAAAATGAACATGTTTAAAAAAGGGCTAAAAGGCTTTGTTTGATTCAGTTCTCTGTTTAGAAGTTGGAACTTATTGACATTGGGAAGGGGCTACCTGAGGGCAATGTATAGGTCTGCTAGAAAATATTTTGGTGCTTTTAGGGACTATAAGTAATCACACAACACCCATCTCTTAGCACGCTGTGTGTTGAGCATTTTGAAAAGGATTTTGTTTGCTTCTTTCAAAAGCATTGTGCAGAAGATTAAAGCTTTGGGGTAGGGAGGAGTCGAAGCTTGCTTTCAAATAAAAGTGAAAAGCACTATTGGTAGTCCAAGGAATCAGAAGAGCAGGAGTTACATTTACAATACATATATTGGATATATTAGCACTTAGGGTTTATAATTGAAAATATTCAAAATACTTAAAAATTGGAATGAAAACACTGCAGAAATTTAAGTTTTGAGGAGAGTTGATAGCATATAGTGAATTTCGGATTGTTTTTTTCACTTTGGGAAAACCTTCAGTGGAAAACACAGGATTTTTATTGAAAAGAGAGGTTCTGTGAAGAAAGGTATTTTGTTAAGGAAGTCTGTCCTGAGGCTGTCTCTTTGGGGTTGTATGGATCATGAAACTAAGTTTTGAAGGAAGCATGGTTCTCTGCCAAGGTAATTTGCACAACGTTACTTGTTGGAGGCCAAGCAATGCAATGCAATTTGGTTTTGTTTTTCTCTGCGCTTGAAATAGATTTTTTTTAAATACTGTGTTTGTCACTTATGGTGATCCTGTTTAAAATGTGTTTGAATAACTGCACATGCAGTTTGTGCATCATTTAAATCAGTGAGTGGTCAGTATGATCCCTGAGAACATCTTTTGCTGCCAAGAAAAGCAAAAATATTATATGAACAACTTTATTTGTTTTCTTAATGGGCACTTAGGTCCTTCATTTGCCTTTCAATCTGTTTTTAGGAGAAGTCTAGCATGGATGTCTAGTTGAATCAAGTATAAGGTCTAGGAACTAGAACTGCTTGGCCAGTTCTTACAGTGGAGTGCATCAACAGGGATTTGTGTTGAGGCTGGTGTTGTCATGTGTGCATAAATGGTGAGAAGGAGATAGGCAATGAGGTGAGAAGTCTTATGCTAACTTACTGAGTAGTTAAGATCGAGGTTCAAGTATCCTCTAGCTTTTCAGCATGCAGTGTCAGAAACACAAAGACCTGATGCTGCCCTAATTTAGCTGGAACTGCTAGAGAGTCAAGAAAGTTGTGGCTGCGAGTGTGCCAGCATGCACTTCTCTCCCTCCTCTCTTCCTGACTGATGACCTCTTTGATGACTCTTCCACGCCTGTCATATTTTGGGAATGGCAGACAGCAACTGTTTCTGCTTGCTAGGAGTACTTTTTAAGACCAAAAAGAAAAAGTAACTAAACTAATTTCAGCATGCATTTACTACCATGGGACTCAGTGACACCCAGAAAATGTTTCTCAGCACCTTTATTGCAGGGGCTGTGCAGCCCATGTTCAGACCCTGTGTCAGGGAACTGTTGTGCCCAGATTTCTACTGGTTTTATGTTTTGCTTTTTTTTTTTTCACTTGCATAACTGAAATATATTCATGATGCTGGTTCCATTGTTACAAGCAAAGACTTTGTACTGCCTACTGGTCCCATTCCAGTAGTTCACTGATGCCCTTATTCTAGGAATCCTCTGTGACATTTTTTCTTCTCATTGCCAAGGGCAATACTGTAGCAGCACAGTGCAATAATTGTCATCATACCCTGATTCTTCAAACCTTTGGCAATCAGAACTAATCTAACCTTGCTTGGCAAGTCCTGCTTCATTAACCTGATTTTCTATGACAAGGTGGCCCACTGAGTGGTTGCAGGAAAGGCTGTGGATGCTTTCTACTTAGCCTTTGGTAAAGCCTTTGACACCATTCCCACAGTATTCTGCTGGAGAAATTGGCTGTTTGTGGCTTAGATGGGCATACGTTTCACGGGATAAAAACCTGGATATTTTGTATATAAAAGCCATGCAGATGTGGCATTTAAGGATGTGGTTTAGTGGGGGACTTGGTAGTGCTGGGTTAACAGTTGGGCTTCATGATCTAAAAGGTCTTTTCCAATCTAAATGATTCCATAAGCTGTCATATCTAATTTTAACATGCAGATAACATTTAATTCTTATTTTCAGTTATTTTTGAAGTTAGAAGGCACTATATTGGGAACTGTGCTACAGTGTACTTCTCCATGGAGCTCACGTGCACTGTGCTATTGCATATGTTGTATTTATTGGAAATAAACCCA
>JBCJKH010031458.1:0-13769 GCA_039877255.1 Loriculus beryllinus
AAAATTAGGCAATTTCAGGCTAGGCCAGAGCAGAATAGCTCCATGAAGGGAAAATAAAATGAACGTGTTGCCAACTCTTCCATACTTCAAAAGCCAACAAGTGTCTCAGTAAAGGCTTTCTCTCCTTCAGCTTGTCTGCATTTGGTGTATCAAGCATATAACCAATTGACAGGCTTGCACTTGACCAAAGAAATATAATTCCTTTATATATTATTTGTCGAATAGAAGCATATGTATTTGTTACTGGTAAAATGGACCTAAAATATAGTGAAAGCAAAGCCCAGAGATATTAATTTACCACCCTCAGTTTTTTACTCTACCAAAATTGAATAAGATTTCGGGCTTCGCATGTACAAGATCTACTTTCTGAGAGCTGAATACTGTCCAAGTTGCCATCACCACATCAGTATAGCAAATTAAGCTGACATCTCAAATGAGTTTCTAATTTGTTGGCTGAAAGAGGAAAAAAAAAAAAAGGCATGATTTCGCCACATAAAATTTCCCTGGTTGCCAGTCTGCATCAAAGCAATTTGACCTCATGGCATATACTGCCATGTTAGATGACTTAATAGAGCTTATTCGAATTAGCTTCACTTTCCTGGCATTGTCTGGACTGTAATTAGAGCAGGCTATTTCACACACTGTACACTGGGTTTATAGCAAACATATGTGAGACTTCTGAAATGAGAAAGCTGATGCACTAATAAGTATGCTAACAAATTCAGGCAACATGTTGTTAATTTTCCACTTCTAGACTCTTATCTTCGTCTAAGAGGGTAAAGGAAATTTTCTGTAGACTTCAGTGAAGGAGTATGTGGCTACGCCTGAATGGTTTCTCTGGCAAAGCAAGTATTTATTTCATGGTATTTCAACAGCAAACACTCAGAGTCATGTTTATGTTTCTTCTCCTCTCCATAGAAAAGCATTATAGTGCTGCAAGATGAATATTAAATTACCAAGTTTTATTTTCATACCAGCTATAGCAGTGTCCCGTGTGGCTTCCCAAAACCCTCTTTAAAACTCAGGTTTCTCATGTGTTGGACTCCCATGCAAAGTAAATCATACCATGAGATTAAAGAAAGTCTGTAGCTATAGAAGAGGTCCACCCGGCTTTGACTGTCAGAAAGATTTCCCTAGAGTCTGGTGAGAACAGAGCAAAGACACAGCACTGGAGCACTGAGATCTGTACAGGTGTAAAGTGGTATGGAGCAAAACTGTGTGGGCCTACAGGAAATAAACTACAGCCACAACACGAGAACAATTTATCAGCTATCATATCAGTAGGAAAAGGGTAAAAAACCAAAGGAAAATTGCTTTGCTTATTTGAACAGCAGAGGGCCAGAGCAGCAATACAACTATGCAAGAAACATGTAATAGCTAATGACTCAAAGGAGGAAAAAGATGGAAACTTCACTGAATTAAGGATGAAAAGAAGTCACTGTTTTGACTGACTCTTACTAAACTAACAGACAAAACACTTAGGTAACCATAGAAACTTTAAAAATCTTTTTGCTACTGAAGCCACTAATCATGGCAGATTTCTATTTCATAAATAGAAGTTTTTTAAAAGAATTATAATGTTTGTTTACATGGCAAAACAACAGAAATTACCAAAGAAAGCAATGCCAGGTTGGGAAGACCTTAAATGATTAAGGAGATCAGTTGATAGATAATGTGAGAAATGAAGCAACTTGTTCACAATATCTGCTTTGATCTTACAGCTTGCACTGGAAATTGCAGTTCCAGTGAATACTGTACTATAAAGAGCAGAGAGATGCAATAGCATTATGAGTTTTTGCAGCAACAGCAATGAAAACCAGCCAAGGCAGAAAGCCTGGCACAGAGAAGTCTCAAGATTTCATGTTGTTTCTTGTCCAATACTAATGATCAAGAAGAAACAAGAAAAAGCAAGAAGAAATTAGGGTACTCATGGAACATGGACAGACAGGTTGTGATTACAACACAGCCTACAGAGAATACCATGGTATCTTGACAACTGTTTCATTTAGAAGGTAATAAATGAAGCATACAAAGGGAGAAAGAGATGCAAAAATCAAGATCATAGAGAACCTGCTATTTCATAACACAATTAACTGCAATTCTTGAAAGATTAAAACAGTGGAATGTATCCTCCTTGGCATATGTATATGTGGCAACATATACTTCTGTCCTGCTGCCTCTTATGGAAAAGCTATCCCAGCTATGAACAACAGACATTCACATGCCACCTCATAAGTGAAATGCCTGTAGGCTGAATTTCAAGGATGTCTCACCCTGTGACAGTCAGAACCTTCCCATGGAAACACAGCCATTACAATGCAGCATGCACAAACCAGTCTGGGCAGCAAGGGGTTTTTTGGTGGTGGTTAAAGGAGAAGCAATGTAAGAATGCGGCTCTGTTAATGCAAGATGTGCCATGCACATCAGGTTCTCAGTCCTGAAGAAGATGCCATAGTTGAGGTCTGTCACTAGCACAGATCAAGCCAATACGGCTCAAGGATGCTGTTACTGACTCAGGTACTCAAGAGAAATGCAGCTGGGCTTCCAGGTGTCACTGTGGTACCTGAAAGTCTGCAAAATACAGTCTGTGAAAATCTTTTAGACTTCATAGGTATGTTCTATAGGACTGATTAACATTTTGACAATAACATATTTATACTTCTATGTGCTTTTTCAAGTACAGAATGTATGGGAATTCTTAATACCCTTTTAACTAGTTCAGTAAACCCAGGTACACAGGTATTTTTACTGCTGTGAAGGTTATAAGCCCGGTTATTAAAATCTCGTTGTGTGGTCTTTCAATGTTCTTGCCTTAGAAAAAGAACAAAGACTCAACAGTTTCAAACATTTTTCCTTTTTCCATTGAAGCACCCTGTAGTCTGAGGCAAAAGCAATTTAATAAAGCCTCTTTTTGATGTTTACAGCTCTAAAAATGAAGAAAGGAAAAACTTCAGAAAAGTTTACCAGAACATTAAAACAAATTGGTGGCATGTTTTTTCTGACACTTTTGTGATGTCTTCTACACACTTTTATATGTCATCAGACCAATTAGCCAAAACACGACCTATCAGTGAACAAACTGAACTAGAATGACTTCATCATTTAATAGGAATAGCACCTTTTCAAGTATTATCATCCAAGTTTCATTTATTTGAATCAAAGTGGGACATCAAAGATATTAGACTAAAAGCAAAGTACCATAACTGCTGAAAAAAGTGATGGGCCAGGAAAAAAGATTAATCAAGTAGAGGTGCAAATGACAGCAATAATGAATCTCTAGCAGAGCTTTTAGTATAAACATTAGTTTTTGCACATCAAAGTATGAATGGCAAAAAACTTTACAGAATTTCTCAAGTGCTAATTATAAGAAACTTTGAGCTTCTGAAAAAATTACTTATAGTTTAAAATTGATCTGCTGGTATATATGTATGTCTTAAAACACTGGAACTATTAGTGTGTTATAATGTCTTGGTACAATACCAGGGAGGAAAAGCAAAATGGTTTAACAAAAATCTTGCTACATATATGAGCTGGTTTTCTTCTGTGTATGTCCATCATCCATTGCTAGAGACTAGCTCCGGAAACCATACTGATAATACCATTAATTGACAATAAATAGATATATGAGCAACTGCAAACAGGGTACCAACTATATGAGCAGAGTACCTGTGAGCCAAGACATACTCCTAAGCCCAAGACATTAGACAATGTTTGAGTATATAAGGCCTGAACTTGGATATGTGGATGACAATACGTCTTCAAAGGCATTTACTTCCCTTTTGAAGACCTAACTGTAAGGTTTTCACCCTTGCAGAATGACAAAAAACATTCAATACCTAGAAGTCCCCAGGAGGTAGCCAGGTGTCTAGTGCTCTGCCTTGCATTTTTTAGGAGGGCCTGACAAGTAGTTAATTAGTCAATTAGACAAAAAATTAGTCATTTGCTGAAGTGATGTATTCATTTTTTATCTTGACATCAGTGAAGATGTCAGCCTGTGATTACAGGTAGCTTTCTCTTACCTTGCAAATCAAATATCTCTCTCAGACATGAAAACACAATCACCACCAAGCAAAGTAACATCTCTTTTACTAGCACTGTTAAGCATAGTACAACTCAGAATGAAAACCTGCAACAGCTAAACCGGATGCATTCAAAAGCCTCACATACACCAAGTTAAAGTGCAGAACAAGGAGCGACCCCCCTTGGAACAAACGGTGAGATGTGAAGTGGTTGCTCTCCTGTCCTGGGAGGATGAATTTTCTCACAGGCCTAGGCAGTTTAAACCTGATGTTTGACAAAGGTTAGACCTGAGAAAGCTGATGGAGGCCTATAGGGCAATAACTTTGATACTTTGTTTGGAAGACTAAGTCCTGCCCTATTTTTACATGTGGAATCTACAGTTATTAACACTATTACTGGGGGTTTTGTTACGCTTTCTTCATGCCAGTGTTCCTGCAAAAATACAGCAGCTATTTCCAATCCCTCCCCCAGTAACAGATGGGTATCAGACCTCCTGCTGTGAACACATGAATAATGAGCAAGCACACATTTGGATAGAAACTACACAACTGTCTTGTCCTCTGCTTCTTTCTGTTGTCCATGCTATTCCCACTTTATAACAGTGCTTTCAAAAGATTTCTCTGGGGAGGACACAGGAATTAAATTACATCTCCACTTTTGATTGACTGCAAAGCAGCAGTCAAACAACCAAAATGTCTCCAATCTCCCTCACAAATTACTGTAAATAGCTGCTAAGATAAACTTTGCCAAACTGGTTAGTGCCTAGCAGTGCTGATGCTGAAATGTGCACTGGACTTAAGTAGGAGAGAAAAATACTTGTCGGTAGGTAATGAAATGAAGATACAAAGCTAGTAAGAAGCCAGGCAGTATAAGCTTATGTGTTTTGCGAAGAAGAAAAAAGTCAGAAATGAAACTGGAAATAAACACAAGGGTTACGCAAATATTTCACATTTTGGTTATCAGAGGGCCTCATTACCTGAAAAATATTGAGGCTTCTGTTATGAGAACATGTTGGCTGCATCTGAAAAATCCTTTTGCTGTATCCATCACCATGTCTGGGTAATGAATATTTTGGATTCAAGTGATATCTTGATAAAGTGTTATCTTAATTGTTTTCCTAGCAGGGGACCCCTCCTATCCTCCCCACCTAACCGCAATACCGGAGTTTTGCAATACCGGAGTTTTGCAGTAACGTGTGAATAAGTGGAAAGCTGAAGGTCTTGCAATAACAGGGCAGTGCCTTCGTCTGGCTTTCCAGGGAACTATCGTTGGCAAGATGCAGAGGGAAAAGGAAAAACAGTCCTTAGGGGAGCAAAGGAGGGAGGAAAAACGCAACGAGGTGTCATCTGGCAACTTCATAATGAGAGCACTCCCTTTTCCAAAATTAAACAGAATCTGACAGTACGCGACTTCCTTAAATTTTAAAACGCTGTCAGGTTTTAGTCCGACGCATCAGGACCTCACGGCAAACCGTGCACAGCGTTACCAGCCGCCGTCCCTCAGGCACAGCGCCGTGCTTTTCCTCCCATCGCCGTTCCCGTCCGCCGGAGCCGGCTGCGCGGTGTCGCGGCTTCCACCAGGTGGCACTCTTGCCAAACGTCTCAACATCTGCCTTGGCAGCTGAGTTGAACCCGATGTTTTCTGTTCGTTCAACTCCACTGTGTAAAGCTGAGCAGGGCAAATCAACATCTTCTCCGAAAACGCACACACGGTTAGATTTTGGAGATGCACATCCTGTAAATTCTTCCAAGATGATGTCTTTGTAGCAGATACAGAACTAAAGGCAACGTGGAGATTTGGGGATGCAAATTACTACACTGGGGAGGTCCAGCATTTCCTGTTTCTATTCCTGCTTTCACTTACATATCTTTTAATACAGCATTGCACCATCCACTATAGCACAACAACAATAAATCAATCCCATTCTATCATATCCCCTCCCATACCGTCCTGTCCTATCCTAATTCTACTCAGACTAAACCAGGCTATGATTATGAATGCCAACATTTCGCTTTCTACACTAAGTAATTATCATACTGTTTTTACTTGTCTTAAAGGGCTGAGCTTTCAAATATTTTATTATAAAAAACCCCAGACAATAAAATGTTATGTTAAAAAAAAATATATCTTGTAATACTCTTGAGTATAATTTTAATCCTGCTGTTTACCTCCTTACATATGCTTTCAGAAAACGCAGAGGATGCAATATAGCCATGTCACTCCTGCTGGTGGAAAAGCTGATTATAGCCATAATTCTGCCATTATTCTTATTTATGTAGCGTGAATGCTGAAATTCTACACCAGAGCATTCTCTGGTCGAATGTATTTCAAGATAAAGCAAGAGAGACCCTCTCCACATCACATGTACCCCCAGTCTTACTTTACCCTTGCCTCCCCACCCCTTTATCCCCTTCTGTATATACTGATTTTTTATTTCCTTTAAAAGCCCTTGAAAATATGCTGGAAAAGGCTGAAAAGCCATCTAAAAGAGAATGAACAGTCATTTTGGTAAAATCATGTAACTTCTCTACACCATAAAACCACCTAGAGCTCCAAGGACAAAGAAGCCATTCTGATGGTCAGCTTGTCAGCTCCTATCCATCCTGTGAACAAATAGCACTTCAGCAAACTATTCCTTTGGCACTGGCTTAGCCTTTCTCTAAAGAGGAGACATAACAGAGTATCGTAAAAATGCCCTCAACCAATCTCTCCTGAAATATTGTACACTCAAAATCTACGTGCCCTTCCTTTGTAACTCCCACTCTATTTCACAGGATTCACAAAAGCATGCTGATTATCACTTGATTCTTTAGACTTACTCTTTTCACCCAGAATATCTTGTCTACAAGCAAGAGAATACAAGGCTTGGCTACACAGAAAAGCTGGTATGCAGGGAGATAGAGGATGCATTTACAGCACATTAGATTTCAGTGATTCCTCATGGAAGCAGTTTGCACTAAAGGTACCTCTACGACCTTACTCCTCTTTGAAAATATGCTGCACTGCTCCAAGGGTTACAGTGGACCAAATGTCTTATTCCTACCTCAATTTACTGAATAGGTCTTACTTGGCAAGAATAAATTCAGCCTTCTTAAAACTGTCTGTGGGATTTTAATAATGGTGGCACTTTTACATAGCTTATACTCAAAATCACTGGTGTTCACAGGGATAAGTATTCACTCTAAGGAGAACTGCTTTCTCGGTAAAGGTGGCAGCAAGGATTTGTATCTGGGATTGAAGTGTTTCTCTCTCTGATCAAGCATTTTGCTGTGTATATGTTATATCAGCAAACTAAAGTAGCCTTTCCAGAAACAGACTGAGTACCAAGTTTGCAATAGAAATTCTGAGGGTGAGCCAGAAGGGGGAAGTTTAGTCTGTAGCCTGTATATTCCTTTAGGATCCTGCTGGATAAAGTATGCTGTAACATATGCAAGGTGTAGGGCATGCTTAGGCACAAATAAAGCTGACTTATGCTTCCCACGTAAATAACATAATAAAGTCACTCTGCCTCTCAATCACTCAATAACATTTTTGCCCACATCTGATGGAAGGATAACAGCCTCAAATATACTTCTGTCTTTTAATGAAAATGGATGGCGAGGTACAGAGGTGTTCCTAATGTCAGAGCAACTGCCACGTAAACTCAGACACACATATTCTTAGGAAAGCAGAGAATTGCACAATGAAGAGTTCTCAGCAAACCAGGCAACCAAAGTTCTCATGTTTTGGGAGCTCTTTGCATCCATGGGGCTTAATGAGGATGTCCCTGTTAACCAGACCACCTCCTTTTTTGACCGGACAGTGATATATTATGTAATGCTATTCTAAAAATTTCATTCCTCACTCAGTTTCATAATACATGAGAAAAGGTTTCAGAGTCCAAATAAGGGACAGCACAGCCCCTATACACAAACATCATGCAAATACTAAAGCTTTCATTCCTCTTATAAAACCACTAATATTCTTTCTAAAGCTAATTAAAACAGTGAACCAGGGAAAACTACAGATGTATTTCAGTGTCACATAAAGAGAAAAAAAGGCGGTTTTCCAATACTAATAAATTGCATTATTTTTTGCAAAACAGCACAAATCTAATTCCAAAAGCAGCATACAGCTATGTCAGCAAGGGATGCTGACCACAAAGAAAAAACCAATAAGGTACATTAATAGGAAAGATCGGTGTTTATATCACAGGCTTGGAAATAAACTGTCATATGCACTAAATCTGTTTTAGTAATATTCAATAGAACAAAATGAAGCAGTGTAAAAGGCAAGAACACGTTTATCCAGTGCTAGTCATTACCATACAAGTTCCACAAGAGAGCAGTATATACTTGGCTTTGAGAAAGAAATTACATGTACCTGCTCTTTTCCCATCCTTTTCCATCTTCCATTTTTATTATTC
Organism: Loriculus beryllinus; assembly: GCA_039877255.1. NCBI lineage: Eukaryota > Metazoa > Chordata > Aves > Psittaciformes > Psittacidae > Loriculus > Loriculus beryllinus. The sequence continues at coordinate 8,426 of JBCJKH010031458.1, forward strand.
CATTTCAAAAAGGTAATGAATGCAAATGCACCCAGGCCGTTGGTACAAAGCAGCCCTCAAATGTCAGGAGGACTACTATCTAGCTCCAAGCTGGCAAAGTAGAAAGTGGCCACATGAAACACACAATAGCTATTAAGACAGGATAAATTAAAAAACTATGAAATATATTTCACCATGAAACTTCTTAAGGACATGTTGTGGGAAAGAGATCTATTTTTATCAATGATTCACAGAAATAGTATGGAACACTTACATCCATGATTAAGGATATGAATATGTAAAAAAAAAAATATGTAGAATAATTTGGTAATTATTTCAAGAGCACCAGTAGGAAAAACTTTTTTTTTTAAATTCAGTTCATAGAAAAAGATATTTTTGCCATTTTATTATCTTACCAGATTTACATTAGTGGCACACAAAACCATGAGTATTTTTACACACTTATGTTCCTAAAGGGAAAGAGGTTTTTAAAGCTCTCAGACTCAGAACTTCTTCTGAAAATTCCAGAAAAGAAAATATAACCAAACCAAAACCCCCAGCAAACAAGTTTTATAGATGCCTTTAGCTGCGTGCTTTCCATACTTTCATAAAGCCTGAAGTTCAGGTGAGAACATTACTGGTCTGTACTGAAACAATCATAACCTCTCCAACACCAAAGCAGAACTGCACGAGTTGTTCAGCTGAGCCATGCTGGAAAAAGAGGTAACAGAATTGTCCACATTAATGCTGAAAAAACCCCTCCAATTAAACCAAAACCCATTCCATAATACTTGCAATATAATTGATAAAACAAACAAGCAATTTTGTTTTGCAGGACATCTCTCATTAGGTTAACAAGTCAGATTAAATCCCCCTCATTGAGTGAAGAATTTTGTGTTCAACACAGACACTTTGGCTGATCCTGTTGAAGGGACCACAGTGAGCAAAAAATGTCTGACTGCTCCTATTAGCATTTCTGGCTCATGAACTGCTGCGCTGAACACTGGTTTTCACCACGATCATGTTCTATGGAAGACAGGACTCATTCAACAGAGATTTAGAAAGATGCTGGAAGGCCAATAGAACACAAAAGACATCGAACAGATATTTAAATACTAGAAGTGCTTGGTGAAGTAGGAGATTTGTTCCAGTTTGAAAGTAATTTAGAAAAGAGTTAGCTTTCATAGATGTCAATTAACATCAGATCAGTTGTAAAATAGGTAGATGACACATGGGCTCTTCCTTCACTTCAGTGCATTTGGAAATCACTGTATTTATCATCATTTGGCCATGATGCTTGCACTCCCTTCCCTCCTTCTCCTTCATCTGCAGGACAAACCTTCTGTTATAGATGGCTTTCTGATTCTCTCTTTGATATTAATTTCTAGAATAATGAAAAGAACTATTAAGGGAGAATGATAAAGGAAAAAAAGAGGCATTTCTGATTTATTTTTTTTTTTTCCAAAAGCAGCAGAGGAATTGTGCTGCAAGAGAAGGGTCATCAATAAAGAAGCAGCCATCTGGACGGCTCTAGGTGTTTAACTAGCTTTTTGTCTTTCTAAGGCTAAGTCTCAGAGCCTCAGAGACAACCCCATCAAAGACATTTGTGGCAAGATTGATACTCCAGCAGAAAATATGTCACATATAATCTTTTTAAAAAACCAATCATGCAAACAACTGCAATTTGCATCTTCCAGTCTCAAGATGGCATTTAACTGTGCCAAAGCAGCCTTATAAATGGACAGATAAATACTCTCATGTATGATATTGTTTTCTTGCTGTATGCTAAACATTTTGGAGTCAAGGCTCCCCTAAATGCCAAAAATGCATCGGTCTAGGATCACTAATGTGATCTGTAGGATTCATGTTCCTCCTCAGCTTTGTGGGTGGTTAGGCCACATGAGTCTACCAATGACAAGCAGTAAAAAAAAAAGTAAATACAATTACCAATGGGGACTTCAGATACAATTCAGTCAGAAATTGAGATTTTCTTACTTTCTTTTTCTTTTTTTTATATATATAGCAATGTTTCATGTAGTCTCTCTGCCTGTTCCTGAACTCAGTTTAAAGATGCACAATTCAGGTGTTTTTCATGTGCAAAATAATATGGTCCCAGATATTTTTTTTCTCTTCAATTACTCTTTATAAATGTAGTTTTCTACATATCTAATAAAGAAATTCCATCTTCTCTCAGCATCATTTAGATGTCCCTTTGTGCTGGAATGATTTATTTCCAAATGTAATCTACTGCTTTTAGAGATTTTATGGTTCGTGAGGGTCTCTGCTCTTCGTAATCTTTCCTTCTACTGAAAAAGAATTGTTTCGTTGCAAAGAACTTCATATTGTGGGCTATCATGGTTTTGCAGTCATTAGTAGTTTATTTCTCTACACTATTATTTGTTACAGGCTGCAAGCATTTGCAAAAGACATGAGTGCAAGAGAACTTTGATACTAGAGAGATATATAGGACTGTTAGGTAGACACTCATTTCAGGACAATCTGTGAACTAGACAGAGTATTGTAGGATAGTTGTGTGTGCTTGACACTTATGAAATTGCATTTTAGATAATGATACACTTCCAACCTGCCTAATACCTATTTTCCAATCAATTCCTATCTCCTTCCCAGGACAGTAAAACAGTTGCTTTCTGTTTAACACATACCTTTCCGATTAAATGACTTCTTTCCTTTGTTGGACTTAACAGGCTGAATACATATTAGTACCCATAATTTAACCATAACTGTGATCAAGTTTATTTTAGCTTAAAAAAAAAAAAATCACCACTACTCACAGATTATTATCATACTGCATGGAAAAAATATATTATATTTAATACTATATTGGGAAGAAAATAAGCACTAGAATTAATTAGACTTTGGACCATCCATTCACAAACATTAAGTTCTCATGGCCGCATGTTACATTTTATTAATTTCAACTTATCCTAGGATGCAAATAATAGTTTTTCAAATAATAGAAATACTTCTACTTTATATAACCCAGAGATACTGCATCAAACTTTTTCCAAGTGGTCTCAGCTGAGTCATTTATTTTTGTGACACTTTTAAAAGATAAGGATTTGAGGACACTGATTTTTCTGCTTCTATATTTTACGCGTTTTAGCCATTTTTCCAGAGGACATGAAAGAAATGTTGCCACACTGTGTAACAAAGCATAGTATTTTCCCAGGTTTGGACAGAATGGGCATGGCATATTTTACTTATTGCTCATGCATCATTTGTTTTTTATTTTGAGGAACTCTGTCCTTTCCTGTTGTGTTGCATAGCTATATTCTGTCAACTGTAAAACGAAACTCTGGTTGTCATTCAAATATGCTTGCTGTCTTACTAAATGGAGGATGTTATATTTCTCTCAGATATTTTGGCTTCTGAAGGTTAAGGTCCTGGGGATTCTGCCAGAAGGCAGATGCTGGGCTGGCAGACGGCGCATCCTTCCAGTCATGGGGGTGCTGCCCTTCACTTATTCTGAAAGAAAAGGCTGTATGACAAACTCTTTAAACTTGCCCTTTCCTATGGATAAACTTAGTAGTCCTGTAACAGGCCAATGGTTTCTTTGGGATCCATTCCCACCCATTTCCCAAGGATGTCGATGGTCTTATAGCCATCACTTACTTTAGCTTTTGTTTTTATTCTTTATGGCAACAGCAATATGCTAGGTTCTTACTTCACTCCTTTGACGGAGCAAAGTATTCCGTTTGATATAATACACAGCCAGTTTACATGTTTCCTTGCCTCCCCTGCCACATTCCTGATCCATATAGCTAACCTTTCATCCTAGCTGAGAACAAATGAGTAACTGTCAGAAACTGGATTAGCAACAGAGTTCTGAGCTTAGTTTATGGGAAGAGGCTGCCTAACTGTGCTTCTCAGCTTCCCAGTCCTATTTAGTTTTTCAGGTGTGGGACATGAGAACAAGAAAAGATGTGTGACCAGAGAACAAGAAAAGATGTGTGACCTGCACTGGAAGAATTGGAAGGGACAATATAACACAAAATCATGACGGTTTCTAAAAAGAAAGCCAATGTGATGAGACAGATATTGAAATATTTTAAAATTGTGGGAAATCACTGTTTTCCTCTGCTGGTCAAATTTTGATTACTTTTGTTGTCTTTTAGGATCCTGGGGTCAGGGGACTGCGGCAAAGGACAAGGGGGACTCCTGCAAGGCAGAGAAATGGAACTCTCATCAAAGTTCCAACTGGTTTCCTTTATCAGGGACTAACTTTACTATCATGGTTTTATGTTTAAGGGCAGGAAAATAATTTCACACCAAATGACTTGCAGCTGGAATTATTTCTAGTTGCAAAAATGGGTATTTTAAGTGGATCTATTTGATTTTTGCATAACATCCAATATTCAAGTCCAACAACTCCTGTCCTCTGCAACTAGACTTGTTAGTGTGTTAAGTAGCCTGAGAGCAATTTCTGCTCTCTGATTTCTGCTTAAGGCAACAGAAATATATCAGCTGCTATAGACAGATGCTCAAACAATCAAATACCTAACCAGTTATACAAACTAATTTCAGTTCTAAGCAACCATAATTTCCACCCTCTTTTTCAGATTCAAGAGGAAAAACTTATTTTCAAAACGAAAATGAAATTGCCTAACCATGTGCACTTTCACTTTCCAAAAGTAATTATTAAACTGCTTAACTCTGGCAATTTAAAACCTCCTGCCGTGAGAAGCAGGTATAGAAAAAAGCATAATGAGGAAGACAACTCTTTTCTCAATTCCTGCATAAACTGGCTTGAAGCAAAGTTTGACTACAAAAGCCTGCTGAACCACCAATCACGTCAGCTGTGAGGCTGCACCTCCCTGATGCTGATTTAATTGGTACAATTTGTGTTTTCCAGAGGTGCCAGTTTTGAGGGACTGAGTTCTTGAGAAGGCAGGCACATAGGCTCATCAGAAGCAAACCCCTTTTCTGGTATTCACTGGTTGCTTAGTGAGAGGTTCTGGGGTAAAAATAAAGCTTATGCCTACAACAAGATTGGGTTTTGCAATCTGAAAACAAGTCTGGGTATCAAAACTTCCTTTTTTTATAAGCATATTGTAGAAACAAATTGTTATAAATAATACAATTGAAACTAAGTACCTATGCCATCAGTCTCTCTCAGATGGTATAATTATCATCTATCAACAGCAAAAGAGAACATTGTTCAATTACCAGACACTACAAGAGTACGTAGGCACTTATTTGACAATTCCCCAAATACAGCAGCATACTATCTTTGCTTAAAGGTTGGAAGATTTGGGTCTAAAGACTGAATGTCTTGCTTTGGGAGAAAGAAGATTATCCGTAAAGTCTAAGAAAAGACTACAGCTTTCCTACAGTCTCAGAGATT
>JBCJKH010031460.1:0-10713 GCA_039877255.1 Loriculus beryllinus
CCAAAGGGTGCTCAGGCATTGGAACAGGCTGCCCAGGGCAGGGCTGCAGGCACCGGCCCTGCAAGTGCTCACACAGCATGGAGACAAAGTCCTCAGTGCCATGGGGCAGGGGTGGCCTTGGCAGGGCTGGGGTAAGGGTTGGACTGGATGAGCTTAAAGCTCTTTTCCACCCTGGTTGATTCCATGATTTCCATACACTTTGGGTAGGGCTGTGCCATCTCCTGAGCTTCACTGCTCCAAATCTGTAAGTTCACGGTGAGTGTAGCTCAGAAACGAGAAGCAGCAGCACAGCAGCCACTGTACTGACACCAAAACCAAGGGGTGTTTTTCCATTCCTCTGTTCCTCCTGGACAATAACAACAAATATCCCTGAGCCTGGGCCCCTGGAGCTTTTCCTGAAGTGGTTTTGTGGAGAGGAGGATCATTTGGAAACCAGCGCTATTTAAATCTGTGACATGTTATTTGTCTCATGTCAAGGAAGTTTATTTGTGGAGTTCAGCTTCTTTCATAGCAGCTTGATTCTGCCATTCAGGAATCTTATTTCTTCATTTTGGATTTAATGAAAAGGTTTGGAAGGCTACAAAAACGTCACCTTTTGTCTCCTGCTGCATGAAAACATGCCAAGACAATAACTCCATGTGGAGAAGGGAACCTCAGTTGTTAAACCTGCCTCTAACCCAGCCTTGGTTTCACTTGCAGCGTGACGCTCTCCCTGGAGGCAAAGCTGCACTTGCTGCACAGCTACATGAATGTGAAATGGATCACGCTGCCTTGTGACACGCAGGTGAGGAGACAAAGAGGATTCTCTTTCCTCTTCAATTATTTAAAGCTCCTTTCCGCAGGGGGCAGAGGTGGGGTTCTCATCTGGCCTCTTCTTTACCTGAGCTTGGCTGTGCCCAGCAGCCCTTGACAGCCTGAGGTGTTGTTGGTGCCTCCCCCTGTTTGAGAGGAGAAAACTCCCTGACTTAAATAAGAGCTGCTTTGGGCTGTCTGCAGTGGTCGAGGTGTCTTCTCTGTAGCTCCAATGGTGATGGTTTGGTTGTGCCCTCCTCAACTTGCCACATGGTGCTGCTTGGAAACACCGTCCCCATCTCAGCCTCACCAATGCATCAGCCACTGATGTGGAGCAGCAGAAGATGCTGTGACTCCAAGGGGATACCAGCCATGCCCATGGGGTGATCAGAGTGGGGGGGTGTTGGCTCCTCCTCGCCAGTAGCACCTCTTCTGCTCTGGCTTTGTCCCCCAAAACCTTTAGTGAGACCCAGACGGTTGCTGGGAATGTGCTGCCTGGAGTGTGTTTGAGCATCAGGAGGCGAGCACCACCTTCTCTGTTCCACCTTCAGCTTGAAAAGCCTCATCTGAGAGACCTCAATGTGTGTCCTCTTCCTCCCCAGGCACCTTTGGCACAGCCAGAATCCCCCACAGCCTCCGCTGGTGACGATGCTCGATCGGCTGCTGAGTCGGGAGAGTCGGACAAGGAGTCGGTCTGCAGCAGCTCAGCCAGCAACGGGGGCAGCAGAGCTTGCAAGGACAAAGAGAAACCAAAGAAAGACCGGGAAAAGGAGAAGGAAAAGGATAAAAAACGGGCGGACTCGGTTGCCAATAAGCTGGGCAGCTTCGGGAAGACTTTGGGGAGCAAGCTAAAAAAGAACATGGGTGGCTTGATGCACAGCAAAACTACCAAGGGCGCTGTGAGCAACGGGCAGGGAGATACCTTGGAGAAGAAGAAGAAAGGTTCCTTGAAGGCGAGGAAAGGCAGCAAAGAGGAATCTTCCCAAGGAGATTTGTCAGCTCCTGTGGACAAAAGCTGCCCACGTAAAGCAACCCCGGAAAAGCCATCGGATCCCTACAAGTACAGCAACGACGTGAGGCTGAGCCTGAGCATCCTGCGGGCTGCCATGCAGGGAGAGCGCAAGTTCATCTTTGCCGGCCACCTCAAGACCAGCAACCGGCACCAGTACCAGGAGGAGATGATCCAGAGGTACCTTCTGGATGCTGAGGAACGCTTTATGGCCGAGCAGAAGCAAAAGGAGGCGGAGAAGAAGGCGCTGGGCAACGCTGCCCCTGCCAAGAAGCTGGAGCCGGAGGTGAACACCCATAAGGGTGAGGAAGTGATGCTCAACCCCGCTTACCCCCAGCCTAGCCCTGCATACACCATCCAGACCCCGGAGGTGGCCATAGGTGCTAAAATAGCAGCTTTTCCCTCTGGTTATTCGGGAGTTTTCACCTTTCCCAGACCTTCCATGGTCAACAGCATGGAAGGGTCGCATCCCCCCAGCTACCAAGACAGCAGGCGGCAGGTAGCAGGGGGGTCCTGCACCAGCCTCCCTCCCTACGCCACCTTACCCAGGCACTGCACCCAGGCCCGGCCAAATCCCTACCAAACCAGCCCTTCCCACCTCGGGAGGTTCTCCCCCACGGACATGGACATCCATCCCACCTACCCACCGGAGTGCAACGGCTCAGCCTGCCTCCCCCCGCACAGCAACGGCTACCGGGAATACCTGGAGCAGGACGGCTCGCAGAGAGGAACCCCGGCAGACAGAGCTAAAAGCAGAGTCCTTTATAACGTGCAGCAGACCAAATGCAAGCAGCCGAACTGCAGTTTTTATGGACATCCAGAAACTGGGAATTTCTGCTCCTGCTGTTACAAAGAGGAGCTGAAACGCAAGGAGCGGGAGGCTCTGGTGCACAGGTTCTGAGCGCTCTGCCCCGGCGCTGATCTTGAGACCCATAAAGATGGGGAATGCAATAATATATATATATATATATTATGGTTTTTAACACACCCCCACCCTGCTCCTCTCCCTCTCTGCAGAAGGAGGGAGCAGGGATTTGGCTGGTTGGGATGAGAAGCGGCATCTGGCTGGTGTGATGGAAGCGATGCAGGAGGGAGAGGGGGTGAGGAAAACCAGCCTCCCCTCCGGAATACCCTGCGAGGAGAAGGAGGAGGAAGCTTTTCCAGAGGCTTCTCCTGGCGTTTGGGGAGGGAGCACAGGGTGGAAGTTGTGGGGGGAATCCTTCAATAAACCAGACCAAAGCTTTGGGAGCACAGGGAGCAGAGCCCTGCCGGGCCCTTCCGCCGGCCTCGGATGTCACTGCCCAGAACCCAGCGGAAACAGCCCCAAAATTCCGGTTTGAACGTCACAAACCTTGGGATTGTGACATTGGAATTCCAGCCGGTTTCATTTGTGTTTCTTTTGGCTGGTACTGAGCAAAACGTGGTTGGAAGCGGACATTGTTGGGTTTGGTTCTTCAGTTGAACTCACCCGAGCCCGGCCCCATTGGATGTCTCTGAGCATCCTTTAGAGCGGGCTCAGGGCGCTGCCCTTCCGACGGGCTCAATTTTGGGTTTAAAACGTTCCTTTTCAACTGTTTCTTGGGGGGGGGGGGGGACAGAGGGGGATGCTCACAGTGCTCGAGTGGTTTTGAGTTTCTTTTCCCTGCAGAAGTACTGTGCAAAGCCGTTGTGTCCGCTCTACGGCCGCCCCGGCTTAGGATTGAGACAAGAACCAAGGTCAGTGTCTCCAGCCAGCAATAACCATCGGTGTGGGGAAGTGGGAGAGGACAAGGAGCATCCCGGAGCACCGGGAGGTAAATCCACAAGTGTCCGTGGACACAACCCCCCGCGATAACTCTTTCTACTTGAGCTACTTCTGTACTACCTCTGTTCTGCTGAATCGAATTAACTCGGCTCCATTTTGCTGAGCCACGATAACTGACCTTAGGCTGAGGAATATTAAAGGATATTTTTGATAATAGGGCTAAAAAGAGTGAACCCTGAAGTCCAAGCAAACCTTTAACTCGCTCACACGCTCCATGTGGTCCCCTCCATCCCTTTCTCCCCCCATCCCAGCCCCGCTCCCGTCTCGCAGGGTGGGTTCCATTGAGCACTGCGATGTTTGCACACATCCTTGGGGTTAGGTTTGGAACTGCAGCTCCCGCCTCCATCCTGGCTCAGCGTTTTCCCACTGGGAATAAACCCTGCCCGAAACTGATCAAAGCTTTACAACGTTCCCCCCTTTTCTGGTTTTGGGGTTGTTTTGCCCGAAGGCATCAAACTATGCAAATCCTTCCTAACCCACTGCCCAGCCTGGTGATAAGGGCTTAGAGAGCCAGGCAGAGGAGGCGAAAGTGTACTTAGCACTGGGGAATCACCCGAAGCCTTATTCTCCCAAGTACCCCAAGGCTTGGCTCTAACCTACATGTTTTACAGTTTAATGTGTATAAAGAACCCAATGAAGGCCTTTTGTAGAGGAGGATGTGGGAATGTGGTCCTGATGGATTGGATCAAGCCACGGGAGCTGCTTGTCGACAGGTTCTAACTATCCCGACGAGGGTTGAGCTGTGATTGAAGCGGTTCTCTTTGGGTTTATTCAATCCCCAAGTGTCAATGAGCCTTGCCCAGCATGATGCAGAAGGAATAGGTATTAAATACTGAAGGCTCTGTGCCAGGTTTTTCCTGCAAACTGCAGGAATTCCAATGTATTCCGTCACAGGGATGAGAATGTGGAGCACCGGTTAAGCGCTGCGGTTGCCCTGCAGCAATCTCTTGCTTCGCCCCAAATATTAAGGCATAGAAAACCCCAAATCTCACTGTATAGGGGGGTCACTTGGTTTCTAGACCCATTCCTACCAGAGATTCCTGTTGTTTTGGAGTGGAATCCCTCTTTTGCTTGGTAAACCCCATCCTGATGGATGCTGGAGCTTGCGTGGTGGGGATTTTTGGACCCGCTCGTGATGATGCTCCTGGCCTCTGATGGTAGCAAAGTGCTGCTGGTAAAGCAGTGGGGGTTTAGGGGAGCTTTGCTTTAGCTTGTCCTTGTGACAGAGTTGTGAGAAATACTGTCTTGAAGGGGGAAACCCAGGGAATCCCGGCGGCAGGAATCCATCCGAGGGGAAAACCATCCCAAATCCCATGTTACCGGAGCTGCTGTCACTCTTCCTCCTCCTGAGGGGGAGTTTTGGGGGGTAAATCAGGTTGAGCCGGGTGCTCTGTGCTCATTTTGGTGAAGTTTGACTGTATGGAGGTCTGAGGCCGGGATACGGGTACAAACGTGTCCCCATCTCATGGGACCAGCTGGGGTTTATGGCAGTTATTGGAATTTGGGGCAGAAAAGGACCCAAGCGAGGCTCAGGTGCCGGGGACAAACCTTTGCAGAGAGTTTTCCTATGGAGAGCAGGGTTTTGGCTGTTCCCAAGAGCACCGAACCCCGGCTGGGTTGAGCTGAACCAGTGGCACCTTCAGAACCACAAAGGATTTTTTTTTCAGGTCATTTTTGTTTCCTTTCTGGTGAAACTTGGAAATTTTTCTTCCTCTTTGTTTGCTTTTTTTAAGGGATTATTAAATACAAACGCTATTTATTGACAGAAGATATTCCCCATGGATTCAGGAACACCCCTGCGGTGCGTTCAGCCCCATCCCAAGGCCAGGTTGGCCAGGGCTTGGAACAACCTGCTCTAGGGGAAGGTGTCCTGGGTTGCAACTGGAGGAGCTTTAAGGTCCCTTCCAACCCAAACCATTCCATGATTCCAAGCGTGGGACTGGGTGTTTCTGCTGGCACCAATGTGGGATTCAATGGGGAGGGAGCAGCTCGTGCTCCAAAGCACCTTTCCTGGAGGAAAAGCACCAAACCTGCCCCAAGGAGGGGTTTCTCCCATGGGAGAGGCTGTGACCTGACTTTAAGTGCACTTAATGGTGTGGTTGGAAGGAATCTTGATGCCATCAGGCCCTGGGTGTGGGAAAACCCCATTGAAGAGCACTGGAGTTGTGTGAAGGAGCATTTGCCTTCACTGATCACCCTGGGGAAGGCTGAGGGGATGCTTTGGTTCCCACCGACCCCGCGCAAAGTGACCTGAATTAACTCTGCAATTGTTTTATTCACCAAAATACTGCATTTTCACCCGTTTGGTTCCATGGTCAATGAAAGCCTCGGTTGGTGATTTCTGTCCTTGTTCCTCCTCGGGAGCAGCGGCCGCCGTGGGCTGGACACTGCATCCTTCCTTTGTGCTACCATAGACTCACTGACAATAAACCATGTTCCACTAACGAAGCCCTGAGCAGCGGCTGTGCCTCTTTCCTTCCCTTCATCCCCGGAATTCAGCCCCAGTGGGATCGGGAAAGGTCCCAATTCCCTGTCCTGGAGCTGCTCTTCAGCTCCTCCATCACATCAGTGGGGTTTCTTGTCCTCAGTGCAGCACAGCATCCTCCTCCCTGGGGATCAGGGGAGATTCTGGCTCTTTAGGTACCAGAATCAGGCTTTCATTTAAAGAAGGACCCTCCCAAAACCTCCCCCCATCATCATTTGTGATCTGGGAAGAACCTTTTCCTGGCTGCAGTTGAAGGGGAGGCTTCAGCTGGTTTGATTCCCAAGGAAACCCAGCCCCTTTGCTGGATGCTGAAGCTTTAAATGCTTCCGAAAGAGGATGATGTTTAGCACCAGCTCCAGCCTCGGGGCTGTGTTTGGGGGCTGCTTGGAAACACAGATCTCGGGGCAATGGGAACTCCTTTGGGACTGGGGGAGCCCGGGGCGCTTTCCCACAGGCTCTTTGCATTGGAATTCTCTACCCCAGCTCCCAGGGTTTTCCTTTCCTCCCAGTGCCACGTCTGTGCCGGTTCCGGCTCTTGGGGGTGTCCCGGGGTGACCCCGAGCTGGCGCTGCCTTTGGACAGCAGCCCTGGCTCCAATCCCTGCACGCAATTCCTCCCATCCTGGCAGTGCCGGATCCAAAGACTCGGCCGCGCTCCTTTGGGATGCTCCTTTGGGATGCGCCTGCTTCCCGCAGGAGGAAGCTGGGCTGCCCCAACCAACCTGGGGTTAAACGCACCCAAACCCGCGCCTGACGCCGGGGTCCGGGGGCGCTTTGGGAGTCCCATGGCCGTAGGGAACGGGACCTCTCGGCCCTGGCGTGGCTCCGGTGGCCGCTGCTGTTTCCGGGCTGGGAGGGGAAACCGTTCCTGGGCGCTGAGTCACGGAGCGGCGCGTCCCGAGGAGAGGCCGCGGGGGGAGCCCTGCCCCGCACGGGACCCGGTGGGAACCATCACTTGTGGGTGCTGGGTGAACCCCATCCCACAGCATCCAACCCTCTTGGGGGCCTGGGGCTGTTGGATGCACCCCAGCCTGCACAGTCCATCCCCCTCCAGCACCATTCATCTCTTATAGGGTGCTGGGAGCTGTATGCACCCCAACCTGCACCGTCCATGCCCTACAGGGTGCTGGGTGCTGTGCGTACCCCATCCCGCACCGTCCATCCCTTGAGGGCTGCCCCGGGCTATGGGATCCCCCTCTAATCCCATCCTTTCGGGGTGCCGGAGGCTCTTCCCACTTTGTGGACCGGGTGCTGGCAGCGAGCGGGCTGGGGCCAAGCAATGCGCGGGCAGCGAGCGGGCGGGGTGCAGGCAGGGGCCAGGCAGGGAGCGGGGCTGAGTCCAAGCAGGGTGCGGGCAGAGAACGGGCAGAGAACGGGCAGGGAGCGGGCAGGGAGCGGGCAGGGAGCGGGCTGGGTGCTGGCAGCGCTGCCCTCCTGCCGCCGCTGCTCCGCCCCGCCGGGACCCGAGCGGGGAGGGCGGGAGGCCGGGACCGGAGCCGGAGCCGGAGCCGGAGCCGGAGCCGGGGCGGGCGGCAGCGCTCGGGGTCCCGGGGAGGCTCCGCTGCCGCCGCCGCTCCGGGCCCGCCCGGGCAAAGTCCCTGCGCCATGAGCGGCCGCCGCCCGGCGTTCCCCGGCCTCCCAGGTAGGGCTGGGGCCGGGACCGCGGGGTTCGGGGAGCCCGGGGTGCCCCTGGGTTCCCCCCCCCTCGCACCCAGCGGCCTTCCCCGCAGGGGAGCTGGTGCTGGAGGAGGCGGCGGGCGCGCGGCAGCGCTGCGGTAGCGGCGGCTCCGTCCCCGGGACGCTGCTTTGCACCAACCGGAGAGTCGCGTTCGTGCCCGCGCAGGTGCGGCCGGGAACGAGAAAGGGAACGGGAATGGGACAGGGAACGGGAACGGGAAAGAGAACGGGAAAGGGAACGGGATCGGGAATGGGACAAGGGAACGGGAAAGGGACAGGGAACGGGACAGGAACCGGGAACGGGAATGGGACAGGGACAGGGAACGGGACAAGGGAACGGGAAAAGAACCGGGAACGGGAATGAGACAGGGAACGGGAAAGGGACAGGGAACGGGACCTCGCGTTGCCGCTCGCTCACCTCGCCCGGGGCAGGGGACCCCCAACCCTCATGCTTCATCCCCATCCCAGCCCCATCCCGGACCCCATCTCACAGCTTCCCTACCCCATCCTGACCCCATCCCAGCTGCATCTACAACCCCATCCCAGCCCCATCCATCCTCACAGGCTGCAGAACCACCGCGTTCACTCGGAGAGCTCCTCAATGCAGGACGCGATGGGGGGGGGGCAGGGGCTCAGCACCAGCCGGGACAGGGCAGCGGGGTCCGGCTCCGGCTCCTTCGCCCTTCCCACGGGGCAGCTTCCAGCTCTCCCCGCTCACCCGCAGGGCCCCGGCTCCTCCCGTCCCTTCCTGCCCAGCGAGCACGAGGTGGCGCTTCCCTGCATCCGCAAGCTGGTGGCAGGTAACGGCGGCCCCGTGCGATGAGTGGGGCCGGTCTCAGCGCGCACTGACACCGTCTCACCCCCCACACACACACCCCCCAGCCAACAGCTTCACCAAGCCCAAGGTGCTGACGGGCACCTCCACGCTCAAGTTCATCCCAGAGGAACTGGCCCTTTTCTGCCGGGATTTCCGCCTCCTCCGCTTCTACTTCCATGAGAATGGGTTGGCTCCGCAGGCGTTCCGGGTGAGCAGGGTGGGATGCGGTGGTGATGGGGAAGACGTTCCTGGGGTTCTCCACAGCATCCAGGGCAGAGGCTTTGGGGGGGCTCAAACCCATTCCTCCTCTTTGCAGGTCGCCAACGCCATTGCCCAGGCGCGGGAAGCAGCTGCGTGGTTGGGGGATGCAGGTGAGGGACGTGATGGAGCCCGGCCGGAGGATGAGGACGAGGACGAGGAGGATGAGGATGAGGAGGATGAGGATGAGGATGAGGACGGCTCCTCTGCCACACTGCTCTTCGAGAGCCTGCGGGACTGGGAGAAGGAGCTGAAGCGCCAGGGAGCCGCGGGCTGGAGGGTGAGCGCCGTCAATGAACGCTTCGACATGGCCCCAAGGTGCGTGCGGGGGACACGCACACGCTGTGACCCCAAACCAGGGCTGGGACAGGAGCACCCACGCTCCCTCCGCCACTCAAAACCGGACGGGGGGGGGACACCCGCAGCCTCCCCCGGTACCTGTGGGTGCCCAGCGGGCTCCTGGACCACGACCTCAAGCGGCTTTTCGCGCACTTCGAAGAGCGCCGGGTGCCCGTGAGTGCGGCGGGGGGGCTCTGGGGGGGTGTTGGGAAGGGGTCTGGGGGGTGACAATGGGGGGGGGTCCCCTTGTTTGCCCCACAGCGTCTCTGCTGGCAGCACCCGGGCGGCAGCGCCTTGCTCAGAGCCGCCGCCTTCCACGCGGGGTCGGAGCCTGGCAGCGAGGACGCGAGGTGAGTCCCGACGGGTGTGAGGGGGGGGGGGGTGTCCTGGGGATGCTGCCCCCCGCCCGTCCCCACTTGGGGGTCCCTGTGCCCCACCGCAGGTGCCTGGAGGCGCTGCTGCTGGGGGGCCGCGGGCCCTGCGTGCTGGTGCGCACCGCGGAGCTGCCCGGCCCGGCCGACATCCAGCTCGCACACCTCAAGCTGCGGGCGCTCTGCCTGCCCGGTGAGCGGGGGACGGGGGGGGGAACGGTGGGGACCCCCCAGCACCGACCATGAGGGTCCTGACCCCCCCATCCCGTCCAGGCGCCGCGGCGGAGGAGAAGTGGCTCTCGGCGCTGGAAGGGACGCGGTGGCTGGACCATGTCCGGTGAGCGAGTGATGGCAATGGGGGGGGCATTCAAAGCACCCACGATGGATGGAGTGTGTCCGCCCCCAAAACTCCTGTCTGTGGGGTGATCACAGTGCCCATAGAGACCCATTTTGGGGTGCCCTGACCCCCCCTTTCCATCCCTAAGGAGCTGCTTGAGGAAAGCCGTGGAGGTGGCATCGGTGCTGGAGGGGAGACGCTGCTCTGTGCTCCTGCAAGGTAGCGCCATGGGGAGCCCCGGCATGGGGGACACCGGTGGGGACCCCCCCCCCATCACCTCATCCCTCCCCAGAGCCGTCGGACCGGGACCTGAACTGCCTGCTGGCCTCGCTGGTGCAGCTCCTGGGGGACCCCCATTCTCGCACCCTTCCCGGCTTCCAGAGCCTGCTCCAGCGGGAATGGGTGGCAGCTGGACACCCCTTTCCCCACCGGCTGGGGCTCCTCCGTTGTGACAGCCCCTGGGAGGAGGTGAGACCCCCCCTGCATCCCATCACCCATCCCTGTCACCGAGGGGGGGTGGGGATGTGACCAATGTGGGTCCCCCCCATTGCCAGGCTCCCGTTTTCCTGCTGTTCCTGGACTGCACGTGGCAGCTGGTGCGGCAATTCCCGGCGGCCTTCGGCTTCACCGAGGCCTATCTGCTGGCCCTGCACGACAGCAGCTTCACCCCCTACTTCAGCACCTTCCTCTTCAGCTGCCAGCGGCAGAGGGGCCATGGCAGCCCGGTGAGGGGGGGGCACCACAGCATGGCCCCGGGAAGGGGCTGCAAGGGTGGGTTTGGGGATGGATCCTTCCCATCCCACTTGGATGGGCTCAGGGATGGGT
>JBCJKH010031462.1:0-27771 GCA_039877255.1 Loriculus beryllinus
GTTCTGGTGTCCTCAACATAAAAAGGACATGGAACTGTTGGAACAAGTCCAGAGGAGGCCACAAGGATGATGAGGGGACTGGAGCAGCTCCCGTATGAAGACAGGCAGAGAAAGTTGAGGCTGTTCAGCCTGGAGAAGAGAAGGCTGCATGGAGACCTCATAGCAGACTTCCAGTATCTGAAGGGGGCCTATAGGGATGCTGGGAAGGGACTATTCCTTAGGGACTGTTGTGACAGGACAAGGGGTAATGGGTTAAAACTTAAACAGGGGAGGTTCAGATTGGATATAAGGAAGAAATTCTTTAGTGTTAGGGTGGTGAGGCACTGGAATGGGTTGCCCAGGAAAGTTGTGAATGCTCCAACCCTGGCAGTGTTTACGGCCAGGTTGCACGAAGCCCTGCGTGGCATGGTTTAGTGGGAGGTGTCCCTGCTTATGGCAGGGGAATTGGAACTAGATGATCTTGAGGTCCTTTCCAACCCTAACTATTCTACGATTCTATGATTCCATGATCTCTCTGGCTTCTTCAACAATGCCCCATTTAATGGCAAGTGAAACATGAGACTGGACATCAGGATGAATATGAACTCTTACATCTCACATTTCCAGACTACCTCCATAGCCCTGGGGAGATAAATTCTGTTGGTTTACATTTACCATTTTAGCAGCATTTTGGATGGAAAAAATAAAACTGAATTCTACCAAAAAGGTTTTTGCTAAATCATGTCATAACAAGATTTAAGAGCTTTTGTAGGAAGTTTTTATTTGGGCAACAAAGACAGATCCATATGTAGAAAGGACAACAAGGCTCAGTGTTTAACTCTCTTCATGGTTTTGAATCTGCTACTTAAAAATAGATGGTACATTATGAAGTACTACATTATCCTCAGTAAATTTTGTCCTTTGAAAAATAATTTGCTGTAAGATATATGAAACAGTATTAAAAACATTTCTTGCTTTTACCATTGAAATCTGTATTATGTTCCACTTTGGACTTGAAAAGCAGAATACAATAAAAGATGTGGCAAAATTGCTTTGAGAGAAGTAATAGCTCAAATAACATGGAACGCCATAAAACAGTGACTACAGAGGTTATTTCCCATTGTGCAACAGTACTCATTGATTTCTGAAACCACAGGCTAATTATGCTCTGAGTGGACAAAGTACTTTAAGGAGTCTAGTCTGGGCATCAGAGACATTGAGTTCATCATGTACTTTTGTCAAACCCAAGTTATAGTACTCAAGACAAGAGTAGCTTGATGAAATTTAATTGTCAGTACTATTTAGGAGGTTAGGTGAGGTGTCTTAATGCAAGTCTGCTACTGCATGGACTTGTATTGCTCTAAATTAATATTAAGATTAGGTCATTAGAAGATAATACCAACAGCAAATAATAATGTATTTATTTATTTCTATTTCTAAAGTCAATACTGTTTCATTCTTGTAAAAAAATTACATGTGAACTAAGCATCTCCTGCATAGCTTTCATGTGGCTTTGTGACCGTACGTTTTCTGTATTAGCCCTTTTGTAAGTTATCCCATTTAAATGCTCTGGAATTCAATACCTTCACTACTGGATAATAAACTAATTCACAGAAGGAAATAATTTCAATCTATAATCGAGAAAAGCCATTAATTACTGGAAAACATCCAGTCTCCAAACTTGAAGATATCAAATATGGTCTGGCAAGGAGGAGACAATTAGACTGAGGAATTCTACCCAGAGGGAAAACATGCCAGCATTACTTCAGCTAGACTAATGACTTCAACAATAACCACTGAAGTATTTCCAGCTACTGTCAATGCTGTAAGTATTTAACTCCATGGTGAAAATGCCTTAACTACTGACAGTGATATCTCCAAGACTGATCCCAATGTCTCATTTTTGATAACAAAAGGCACTATAAAAACATATAGTGTTTGGTGTCTGCCTGACTTCCCAGCCCCTTCCTCTCCTCTTCCCCCCCCCCCCCCCCTTTTTTTTTGTCATCTGTTGTGAATTAAAGCTAAATGTAATGATGCAAATGGAATTAGAGAGGTTATAAAGCTCAGGAGAAGTTAGGTCTATGGTACTGCTCAGGCTTAGTTGACAGCTTGCAGGTTTTTGGTAATCAATCATTTTCCCATATAATAGCCAAGTATCATTTTAGTAGAATTTGCTCATTTGCAACATATATAGCCGTACTCCTTTTTAGAGCAACCTCTTCCAAAACCCAGACTGCTCTAACAGCCAGATTTCCTCTTTCATCTCTCTCATTTGAACCCTAGAGCTTTGAAGAGATGGAGCCTGTGGTCTCCTCATGCCAAATACTCTTGATAAGTCTTTCTAAACCTTTCTTTCTAAGGCATACAATCTGGAAAACTTTAGCTCTGTGTCCAGTGGCAGAATGAGTTAACTTACTCAGGTCCCCTAATGAATTTTGATTGTGAGGGGAGCATACAGCATCCTAATTCACTCTAAATTGATTTTTCCCTTGCTGACTACACCAACTTTGCTCTTAAATAGTTATTACATACTAGGTTGAAATATTCTGTTTATTCATAGTCAGTGTTTTCTACATAACTGTCATTTTCTAGAAAGGGTATTTATTCTTAGATATAGGAGCTTAGTCTTTATTATCCCAAAGACACAAAACACACTTAGTAGGCAAAAATACAAGTTCCATTAAAAACATATCTACAGTTTGGACAGAAGTCATACTTATAACAGGATATAACACTGAAATGTGGCACAAGTCAGAACTGAAAACACTTTCAAGTTTGCCTACTGTAATACAACCTGCCACATAAAGTGCTATTATGTGCATTTTATGCCTGGGAGTGCTGACAGGCAGAAGGGTGTAGATATGTTGTATAAATGCTTTGTATCTTTTGGCAAATGGAAGTATGCCTGTACACCACAACAGAGGGCTACATGATGCTCAGAGGCAGGTCATACTGCAAGCAGTGAGGCTACGTTAGTGCCATCCTCTAACCAGCCTAATTAGCCCTTTAAATACAGACTCCATTAGCCTGGATATAACACTGTGCTGCACAGCCACACTGCTTGCTATCGCCTGGCTTGGTTTATGCAGTACTGTGCTGTGTCTGCTGAGACGACACTTGGAGACAAAGTCCCAATTACAAAACACAAAGAAAACACTGCTGCCACTGATTAAAGTGAGGGGTATAATTTACATACTAAGAAGGCAGAATCCACAGAAAAGGAGGATTTTCATAAAGTACTGAATAAATGCATGTAAAACATAACAGATTTCCACAGACTGCTATGCTGGGTATCTGTCAGAGAGGGAGGCACTGCAGAAGCCTTCACTGTTATTTTTCTAAACATTACTCAGCTGCAAAGTTCTCAGTGGGAAATGCTAAAAACTTGTTTCCCGAGCAAATCATTAAAAAAAACAAACAAGAAAAAAAGTAGCTTCCCTTCATTTATTGAAATAAACCTCTCAAAGTAAGTGCCTAAATCTAAGCTCAAGCAAACATAATCAAGATAAACATCTTGATTATTAAGTAGACTGAACTTGCAGAAGCATTGGGTAGATTTCTACAGCATGTTAAGCATCCCTGAAAGTTGGGCCGTTTATCAGATATGTGAAGATAATGCTGCAAGCTTCTGTTTTGCAAGTGTTGCACAAGGAACTGTTTTATCCAAAACCAGCAGTGAAGACTCTTACTTTATTTTTAAACCAGGAAAACTATTACATCATGTATCAAATGTTTTGCTCATTAAAAAAAGTCATTGCCTTTTGTCCTCTGCGCCTGTCTGGATGTACCAGCACAGGCAGTTCTATAGGATATCCTTAGTTTTCCTTCAAAAGTCCCAGCTCAATCAGGATACTGAAAAATCTCAGAACAATTTGTTGAGAAAGGTTCTCTATGCTTGAATTTGTTGCAAACAATGTTACTTACAGTAAGCATTGAACATTTCTTTAGTTTATTCAGTCAAGTGAAGGAGGTTTACCTCTCAAATCTAAATACAGGCTATGCACAAAAGTAGTGTTTACAAGACATTTATTTTCAAGTCATCAAGCTGTTAAATATGAAAATAACTGGATTACAGCTTAACTTCTTACTGCAGTTGCCTTTGCTTCAGATCAGGTACTATAATATCAACTTTCAGAATCTCCTCCAGAGATGCAGTGAAAGATCTGGGATAGAGGATAACTGAAGCCAGAGAAAATGGCATGTTTGGCATAGGACAGCTGCACACTCAGTTGCAAAAAGGGTAATTATGTGCTTTGGAAAGGCTGACATTTTACAGAGAGATAACTATTATTCAGGAGAATTTACCAGTTCCGAAATCCACACAGGAAACTGAGTAAGGAAACCAATTAAGAGGAAAAGAATGTCATAACATCCATGTTACATCTGTTAGAGACAAGTGGCAGAGTCACCCTGTGAGTTAAGGCCCAGGAAAGGAGGAAAAATTGTCTTCTAAACTGGTTGACTTTTAGGCCATTAAACTGTAAGATAATGACGGGTTGCTTGTGGAGCAACAAATTTCTTTAGAACTTCATTTGGTGTCTGTTTTAGCCAAAGGCTGCACTGTTGTGTTGTTTTACATTTAAACATACCCTACTCCAACAAGCAACTGAAGTCTTTAAAGTCTTCTCATCTTTATTGCAGACAGTACTTTGATCTCAGTGCCAGAAAAGTTCAACATACGAACTTCAGAATTAGACTTGTTTACATCCAACATACAATACAAATAAATGAATGTGGCAAGGACATCACAGGCAGATAAAATAAGGCCACATTTTCCTAGTTTTACTTAAAATGCTTTTGCCAACCATCATGCAAAAGATGTCATCATCAAATCCAATGAAATCCACTTATCGAAGGGCTTTCTCCCTCCAAATATTTCATCAATCATAGCCCAAAAGGGTTCTGTCATTGGATAATTGCAACTTGGCGTACCAACGAAGAGCATGTAGTCATGCTCAGCTTCCTTATCTATACAATGGGAAGGGTTGACAGCCATTTTATTAGCCGAGATATTGTTACCCCCATCAGATAAAGTAGTGTCTTTTGTTGCTTTGATGTTTTCTGTCTCCATAGCAGAGCTGTTGTTTTCAACTGTATGTTTAAAAGAACAGCTGCGGTAGCAGCTTATGTTCAATCACAATAACATTGCCTACAATCATCTAACAGAAAGAGGCAAGGGGTGTACTAACTGCACTTTATTGGAAAGAAGACAGAAAGAACACATGGCGTTTTTTCTAGCTGTTTTCTAGCTGCAGTTATTTCTAGTCAAGACACAATCATGGAGTCATCTCTTGTCTACATTTGTTTTCTTGAGAAAGAAAAGACTGACAGAAAGTAAATTCTCTCTGAACAGGTAGTCAATTGAGAAGATACCCAAAAATTATTTTGACCATCCCTGTTCTCCTAGTATTACTAATCCACAGAATATTTAGTGGACTAAAATAGCATTTGGAACTAGCTGCTTGTATTTAACACTTCTCCACAATAACTGCAACTATTATAACACTCAGAAATATATATCTTCCACATGCTCGGTTAGATCATGCAGATTTCGAAAGCTAACAAAAAAATCTGTCATGCAGAGCAGTATGCAAACCCATTTAATTTTCTATTTAAATCCTTCCCAACAGAGTGGACTTTTCTTGCATTTCAAAACAGCAAGCCTGTTAACCAAACTCTGAAGGTGGAAAAGTCTGCTTCTCAACACCAGGCTTATCTCACTGTACTATCACTTCGGCAATAATTATATGAAGTGCTGTAGACACAATTTAATTATTCAACATTTGCAGCTGCTACTGAAGACATCCCATCTACACTAAGCAAAGGGAAGGGCTGTGGACTCTCCAATGGACTGCATGACAGCTACTGTCCACATCTTTTATGTCAGCAGGGTGCTAGCACAATAATTTCTGCTGAGGGATGCTGTTGTGATGATAATACAGACAGCACAATCAGAAGTCACCAGTCTAACAGGAAATCTTATCTTTGGTGGCTATTCAGTGAGACGTAGCTCCCAATAACAAGAGACAAAGTAAGCAAGTGTAAACTCTTCAAGAAAATACAGGCATCTCTGTTGACCTTCATAGTTCTACACATACAATATGCCTCTAGAGAGACAGCAGGTGTTTTTGTTGATGCTGAATGCAACAGTCCTGACATAAAGACGCACACACACCCCACCCAGTAATTCGCAAATACAAAAAGTGGATTCTGCCACTTTTATTCCAGCTTTGTGTTGCTTTTTTTAGTCCTGAAAGGCAGATCCTACTCTTTCCTTTACACTGTAGTCTCCTTTCCTAATTTTCCACCTCCATGTATGCTCCTGAAGCCACCTCCAGAAGTGGAGGTGGTGATCTGGAAGTACTCTTGAAGCTGTGACCATGAAAGACTTACAGGTTTGATTTTCATTTATTGACTTTGCTACAGACTGTGCGTGGAAGCATGGGGAATCACTTAATTTGCCTTTTTCTCAGTTCCCCATCAACAAAATCCTTTCCTCTACCTTGTCTGTTTTAATTTAAACAAAATAGACTCAAACTCCTAAAGGTCACATGTCCTTTGATAGCAATATGCACTCATTTGGCACCTTGATCTTGTTTGGGTAAGCTTAAACCAAATAATGAATCCTAAGACATGAAACAATGTGAAACTTCCATTTAAGCAGTGCTCTCCAGAAAGTTTTTTGAGTAAAGGATCGTGCAAGAATAAGTTACATAGTTGGAAGGGTACTTTGGTCTCCTCACTAACAAGCAGAGCTAAAAAGGAAATTCTGTCATGGATTCAAATGGTTGGGAGATTTAACCTTGAATACTCTGTTGATATCACAGAGACGTTACACACTGCACATCCCTGTTTCTGAGCCCTGTGCTGTTTCCATTGCTGAGCACTGAAGGTGATCTGGAGACACAGAGGGGAGGTGTTTCGGCTCAGTCAGTGGATGACATCCTTTCAGAAACTGAGTAGACCAAATCTTTCCTTAAAGCAAAGTTGCTTTTCCTGTGGAAAAAAAATTCTAACACGGAATTTAAGATAAAAATTGTGGCCAAAAGGGAGGGTTGTGATGATTCATTTTGAGCAGAATAGCTTCTTACTTTTAAGCATACTTTTAATGGGCACCTTAAGGCTACAGCAGTCAGTGCTTTAGAAATGCCTGAAGTACATGAAACAAATAATTCCTACAACATTTAGGTGTTTGGGGCTGGGGTGAGTTGGTTTTTTTTTTGCTTAAAGCTTTAACTCCTGAAGTCACATTGACAACTCTAATAACTTAAAGCTTATATAAGACAACACAAATGCCAAGTATCAAACACCTAGCAATGGAAAACATCTATTTTAAATAATAAAAGAAAAATCACATATTTTCCTCATTTCCAGTTTCCTGGTCTGCAAAGTCCACACGTACATGAAATCTGATGCATAGGTATGTAACTTGGCAATAAAGCTTCTGCAGTCCAAGTGATCCTGCTACTTCTCTCTTGAAATTTTTTGTTTATCCAGCTTGCACATGCACCCTGTGTATACCACATACCAGATCTCTTGAAAGTTAATAAAATATTAGAAGTTACATGATTGTGCTACCTGGATTTGTTGATGCATTTTAAAAAATGTAAGAATTCAATAGATGATAAACCAACAATAAAGAGAATAGAAACTAGCAAATAGTGAGAAAGTCGAGGGCAGAGAATTAGTCATTTCATTATCTGTACATTTTTCTTCAGACAACAGCTGCCACCACACTTCAGACTCACATCTCTGAATGTCACCTATTGACAGCCTTAGGTCATGCCTGCCTGTTTACCTGCTTCACAGAGAAAGTAACTAGGTAAGGGTCCCACCTTGCTGTCTGCATTTAAAAACATGGAAGCACTTACCCTTGCCTGCTTTTTTGCCACCCTCTCTCTGCCATGATGCATGCCTATATCCTGAAACAGACTGTCATTGGAAATCTCAATGTTGTTTTCACTTCCTTCCCTTTTAACAGCTAGTTCAAGACAACGGTAGTAAATTGGTATCTGGAGCACTGGGGCCCAGGAAACTACTCAGCTGCAATTGAAATCTGGTGTGTGTCAGGTGTGATGAGTTCTGGGAAAGAAATCAGAAACCTCCACAAATGAACTGAAACTGTGGGAATCACAGCACAGTGATGAAAGGGGCTCTTCTATAACCAAAGTGCTCCTTGGTCACTTATAAGGGATTATTCAATTATCTAATAATTTAACCTTTGGATAATTAAATATTTTTTTAAAAGGAGGAGGGGAAAAAAAAACAGCAACAAGGACTTTGCTTGAGCAGATGCAAAACTGACACATCTGCCTCCCTTGATACTAGCAAATTGGCTCTTTCAATATGTTTCATTTGTTCTCCTGCCAATTGCTGATCTCCTGTCAATTTACTCTCAAACTTGGAAGAAAATTAAATGGTTTGATGACATACTGGTTTCTGTATTTTATCTTTGAAATGCAAAATATATATTTCAATGATCTTAGAAATGTTTCACATCTTTGAAATCTTCGCAATTGTAAGATGTTGGCCTTGAACCCCATCTGGAACAGAAAGCTGTAACTCCATCTAACTAAATTAAGCTAGGTAGCTTATCACAGCTGGTGATCTTGTCCATAGTTTTTCTACAGATTAACACAGAACATGTCATATACTTAGAAATATGTGGTGTGAAAGGAGGTGACTCCCTATATGCTTTAGGCGTGCTTGAAAATACCTATACCAGATGATTGCCTAAAAATGCTTCCTAATAGCCTTAAATACTCAAAATGAAATGATGGAACTGTCATCACAGCAAATCACACAAGGAAAGAAAAATGATAGCAGCATTAACTGCATCAGCCACCTGCTCTATAAAGGTTATTAAAATGATGGAAACAGTATGTTGGCTATGCCATACATGCAGGCTAAACCCCCTAGCAGGTCCAATATCCTATGCTACTAGCTGTAATTTATATGTCTATAATTTATACTGTACTATAATATATAAAACATTTATCAAAATGCCACCTGGAAAAAGCTAGCTACTGACTGGAGTTCTCTAACTCCTTGCTCTGTGGCTACTTCTTTAGTCACAACTTGACAAAAGGATTTTGGCACCAACAAAAGGATTTTAAGAAATGCCTGTGTTATGCTCCTTGTTACTCTTGGGGCTACCTTGATTCTGCCAGCAGTAAGCAGCCCAGTTTCTATTTTTTAGCAGTGCCTGAATTCCACTAGGAATTCTGATAAGGGGATGAGGTCCTATAAACATAATACGCCTAATACACATATGGGGACCTGCACTACGCTCAGTGCAGCTGCAGTCACTCAAACATGGGAAGAAGAAAGGGAGAAAGAGAGCAAAATGGTGGCAATGTCTTCTTCATAAGCAGTGGTTTAGCAAGCAGGAGTTTAAATGCAGTCCTAAACAAATCTACTATCCCTTGGTCCTGAAAAGCTCCCTAATCACCCAGCTGCAGACAGTACCTGAGCAGAAATACACTCCACCCCTCCTTCTGAAGCTGCTTCAGTTGGCAAAAGCAATTCAATCACCCCAAACCTATGAGCACATCTCTCCACCCAGGCAGGTAATGTCTTCATGCGGGAGTCTTGATTTCGAGTTCCTGCCCTAGGGATACCTAATGTATTTTATCCAAGAATTGTTTAAAGTAAAATAATCTGTCATATAAATGAATGGAAAAAGGCTAATTTTCAGAGCCACTGCCACTATGGATGGCCAATATAGATGAAAGTGCTTACATTTAGGCATTCTTGACTGAAAACAATGGCTTCCCTCTTTTTATGCTAAGTTTACCCATCTGTAAAGCAGACACATTACAGTTTACCTAACTCAGAGAAATGGGATAATACAAGTTTGGCAAAAGAAAGACTCCATCACACTGCTTTACTAGACATAAAAAGGTAATATGAATATATGATTTTAAATCAACATTAAGATAGTGTAGACTCCAGGATATTTCTATATTGCTTTGGCTGAATAATGCAATTCATTTTGTGACATGTCTCTTGCCATGCTTGATATTCCACAGAGCCAGCCTGTGTTACAAGATGTACATAGCTAATCTGCTGAGAAAAGAAATCATAAACAACACTTTATCCTGCATTATTTTATTCATGAGAGCATTATTCCAATTGGCACAATCTTGAGGTATGGGTTGGATCCTGGGATCATATAGTCATGCTGACATATCCCAAGCTAGTCTGCTTTAAATGTTCTTTAATTCCAGGAGGAAAGTGGTGCAAAATCTCCAAGGCTGTCATATCTGGTTTAAAAATTCCTTATATTTTTTTCCTTGCATAGCTGTATAAGCAAAAAATCTTATTACACCATTATCTATACTTTCCTAAGTGAGTAATCTGAGCAGGGCATTAACTTCATTAGAAGTTAGTTTCCAGGGTGGAACTGACAGTGTCTGCCTCTGATTGTCACCAGCACAGAAAGTTTGGCTTTTGGGAGCTCTCAGAGCAGGCACTCAGCACTGCAAGAAACAGGAATCTTTTGAGCAAGTTTATGTTGGTTTTTTTTTTCCAGGAGTTAGACTGAAATTTTTTTAATATGTTCAAAGTGTTCACACATTTCTCACAAGCCAGCCATCGCATTTTCAGTAGCATTGTTTTCACAGGATAATTCATAGTGATATACAAAATGAAACCTGTTATCCCTTTGATGAATGCATTTTAAAGTTCAAGGATAAGCATGGGTAAGTGACACAAAGACAGTGAGGATTTCCAGAGCAGTGACAAGAGCTGGCAGAAAGGAAAACTAGTTTCTTTTGGAGTGGCTTCTCGGGGTCATCTCCTAGTATAATTTAACTGTACAAATCTATACTTATGAGGTATGTACATAAATTTGTACTAAAACTTCATTAGACGCCATCCCTTAAAAATTCTTTGAGAGAGCTGGATTCCAAGGTCATGCAGACATTGACCAGAAGATCTTGCTAGATCAGATGCTGAGAGCTGTCTGCCATGACAATCCTGGATACTAAGCCACTGTTAAATGTCTGTCTTGTCACAGATTTACTCTGTATGTGCTTGAAACTGAACCATGTCACGTATTTGGCAGGAAGTGTAATCCCTCCACAGAAAGGATTTGATCTTTAGTGTGATCCTGCCATTCTACGGCAAGAATAGCTCTCAGTACAGCCAGTGCGAGGTCTGTCCACGTATTTCTGTTCTGAGTAAGGAACAAACCCTGAATATGGCATTATGAGAGCAAAAGCTCCTGTCCCCAGTAATCAACATGGTCCAGATGACATGACAAGAGATGGGCTACAGATACAAACTGCATACTGCACAAAACTGTCTGAATTCACTCAGAAAACTGGTTTATTATTTTAATTGTTTTCTGATGTCCCAAGTGGCATGTAGTGCAAACAGTAGCTCAAGAGTTACTATGAAGGAAAGCAAAGCATGTCTCATTGTTTGAACAGCACCATTCAAAATTACTGAATGAATGACAGTGCAGGGATCCTTCCCTAGAGTAGACAGCTCCAGAATTCCCCTGTCAAATAGAATCCTAGTTTTGAGACCCTTTTTGACCTTTCCTGCTCCTTTCTTCTGTTCAGACCACCATAGCAGTCCTCCTCCACCTCCTAACAGCCGCTCCTTGCCTTTCTGTCCTGTCTCTCTGACTGTATCACCTAGATTACAGCTAGTACTATCTCTCTGACATTCCTTGTGCTTTGGTAGTACTCCTCATGTGGTACCCCATTGCTGAAGGGTATGCCTTTGGGATATGCCGTTCTCTTTGCCTTAAAACCCTAGGTGTGAATCTCAGCAATTGCTGAAAGTCTTCCAAGAATAAGGGGAAGAGTGGGAGAAAGAACCTGCAGTTATCTACTAGTATGATTACTCTCAATCTCTTCTCAAATAATGGAATAAACATTATAAGCGTAAAAATCACTTAGAACCACAGGGGAACCATGACCAATAAATAGTTTGTATTTTCAAAGAACAGGTCATGCCAGACAAATGTAATTGCTTCTTCACTATTTTCAGGGTTAGTGTATGGAAGGAACAGAGTGACTGCAATATTTCTGGGCTGTAGTATCACATTTGATACAGTGGCTCACAAAATCTTATTAGAAAAATAATTTATAATGTCTTGGATAAGAGTGCTGTCATGTGGATCGAAAACTGGCTGAAGAAATGTAAACAAAGGATAATGAGTCATGACAAACAGCACTGTGCTGAGCTGTGAAGAGGTATCCAGTTGGGTTGCCACAGGAATTGGTGTTAAGCCCAGTTTTATTTTACATATTTATTAATGCTCTGGAAAAAGAGATGAACAGCCTGAGAATCAAATTCACAGATGATACTAAATTACTAGATGTTGTTAACACCAATCAGGACAGAGAAATTATAGATATATTTCCCTCTATAGATAGAGGGAAATAAGAGAAGATGGGAATGGGAAGAGTCAGTGACCAGATTTACCTATACAAATATGTGAGGGAGGATTTTATGTCCCAAATGATAATAATGGGAGCCCACTGACAGACCAGCCAAAAGCAGTTTGCATCTGGTTTGTCAAAAGCTGGCGCAGAGAAATAACAACAAACCAGCGAGAAGATAATTATTAATTATAACATTTTCCCAAAAGATCCCAGTAAAGGCTTAATTCTCATTTTCTAGTCTCAATAAATTTCAGTGTTTGGGATTTTCTAAGATTTTGCCTGGCTGCATGCTACAGAGTAACATATAGCAATGTAATACAGAGTCATCACCGTATTATGTCACTTTTCTGAGGAAAAAACAGTGGTAAAAATCTCACTATTTTCTTTATATGCCTTGTTTATTTACAGTATTAAAATGAAGAGAACCAAAGCAGTAAAAACTGACACAGAGGTAATAAGCTTGCTCAGGAATTTCACTCTCCACGAGCAACTCAACCCACCCAAACAGAATCTGCTTAGAGGTGTAAAAGCCAAAATAAATTCTCTAGCTATTTGCTGTAGTTGTTTAACAGATCCCACTTTATGGAAAGGAAAAAAGATTTATTTTTTTTTTCCAAGCACTATGCTCTGTATGTTATGGAAAAACCTGTGAAAGTATTCCATTGTCCTAATCTAGTTTAGTGAAATTATGGGCAGAGTGCTTAACTACAGCATGTTTTTATTTTTTTTCTCATCCATTTATAGAACACATTTGTATGATGATTTGGGTAAGGGTATAAGTTTTGTGAATTGAAGTTTAAGACCTTTTATATAGATTAAAGGAATTCAGATTGTTTAAATAACTTTTAAATGTACATAGACAGTGAGGTCTATATACTTGCATGTATTTATAAAGAATCTTCTCTTACTACGTTATTGCCCAAGTGCCCTGGGTTTAGCAGTAGCTGTCAATTTTTCTCCTTCTTAGTAGCTGGTGCAGCATTGTGTTTTGACTCAGCCTGGGAACAGAGCTCATAATACTGATGTTTACTCTGACCAAGAACTTCGTGAGCCTCATGCTCTGCCAGGGAGAAGGGGAGGCTGGGAGGAAGCAGGGACAGGACACCTGACCCAAACTGACCAAAGAGGTATTCCATACCACAGCACGTCATGCCCGGGGAGGTAATGGGGATTTACCTGGAAGAACACACACTTCCAGGTCGGGCTCATTTTCGGCAGGTGGTGTCATACTCTCTTCCCTTGTTATTTCCCTTATCATTATTATTATTGGTGGTAGCAGCAGTGGTTTGTGTTATACCTTAGTCACTGGGCTGTTCTTATCTCAGTCCGTGGGAGTTACATTCCTTTGATTCTCCTTGTGGAAAGGTTCCTTTTTCCCACCAACATCACTGTGCTCTCACAAATGTGCTCTGCTGAGCAACGAGCATGTGCATCCCTTAAAGTGCAAGGCTAGGGAGACAACACCAATCCTTCCTTCCTGCAGGAATTATCAGCCCCATGGTAGCCTCCCAGCAGTACAGCAGGCTGCTGCTGGCCCTGCAGGCAAACAACAGGCAAACACCTTCAGATACCACAGTGGGAACTAACCATCAGTGTTAGTAGCTGTAACACTGCTCCTGCATGGAAGCTGATGAACAGTCAGTAGAAGGATATTAACTAATACTGGCCACCAAATACCATCTGCAGCTCCCAGTGTCCGGCTCAGAAGGACAAGTGGCTGAGCATGGATTTAGGAGGTTAAGATGAGGCACCCAGCCTCTGATTCAGCTGCTCAGACATGCTTCTTGCAGCCAGTCTGCAGGGTATTTACAAGGAAACATCACACACCATTAAGCTATCATGGAGGAACGGTGAGAAGAAGGGCCCTGCACCAATTCCTGAGATTTGCCAGTCAGCAAATTAACACGGGTTGCATAATAAAGTATGACTGCTTAAGCTATTAGTCATGGCCAGCAAATGAGAAGACTTCAGCTACCAGCATAAGGCATAAAAATCAAGATAAAGAGATGGAGTAACAACAACTCATTCCCTTGAGAGAAAGGGGCAGCAACATATCCTGGTTTGCAAGTGGAATTTCCACCCATGCACTGTGACATGTCCCAGCACCTTTGACTGGCCCCTGTAGAAGATCTGGCTGAAGTGGAGCACTGGAGGAGGCTAAGTGCCAACAGATTGCCTTTAACATTCATGAAACACAAGGCCACTGGGTCAAGGCTGTGAGTAGAGTTACCTGGAGAAGGTAGTAGTGAATCCTTACAGTGAGTGATTTGAGTCAGGAAATGAATTGGATACAGTCCTGAATAGTCTTTCAGCAGAGCTGACTGGATAATAAAAGCTGAGGTACAGCATACACCAGCAAAACCCAGAAATACAGGTGCTGCAGGTCCCAGGCTTTAGATCCCTCTAACTTCTCTGCTCCCAGGTGCCAGAGGGAGCAGGTAATAAAAGGGCTGGGAAAAGCAGGCACAAAACCCCACATCTGCAGGGCTCCAACAGCATTTCTGACTCTGGCATCAGCAATGCCCAAGCAGGGTGACGCTGCCTCCCACACTGAGTCAGCTCCAGGCACTGGCATGGCACTTAGTTTGTAACTCCTGCCAAAGATCAGCTTTGAGCTCACTCAAGTATCTTGGTATCTATTGCAGTTTTGACTCATAAAATAAGCCTCTTCCTGTGCATTCCATATGATGCTGCTGCACCTGGAACAGTGAAAGCCAGAGCTCATGGTTTGGAAGGAAACAGCCTAAGGAAGTGCAGAAGAGCACACTGAAGGCAGGGGTTAAACCTGTTGGTACCACTGATGAATTTCATCTCTCCCAAAATTTCTCTCTGCCATGAGTTTCTCTCTGAATGTACAATTGGCCAAGCATAACACAATAAAAATACAGTATGTTTTTACTACCCTCTTTTCCTAAATAAGCTTTTGATAAAGCACTAGGGTGGTTTTGTCCTTTCTCCTGGTTTTAAAATAGCTCCTGCTGAAAGCCAGGTGAGGAACTCAGCTCCAGGGCAACAGAGCAACACTCACATTACTCTTGTGTCAGACAACTGGTGACCCTTTATTTAAAAGCAGAAAATACCTCCTTTACTACTACCCTCTTTGGAAGTAAGGGAAAGAAAACATTCTCTCTAAAAATAGTCAAGTCAAAGCCAAGGACTACAGCAGAGTAGAGGAGCAAGTGAGGCAAAGGCAGGTTTCTAAGCAGGGACAACTTTTCCAGGAGAAGGAGATCTGTACGTACTTTATGCAGCCACAAAGGGATGTTTTCTAAGTTGTTTTGGGATGGTTGCTTCTGCTGCACAGCTGCCCAGCAGTAGGAGTCCACATAAGCAGCCTGTCGCCAGGAGAAGGAGCTGGGTGCAAAGCAGCTTATCTGAGCACCTGGGAAAACAAAGCAGAAGTCAGCACAGCCTCAGAAGGTTAAAATATAACCCAAAAAGAAGACAAATTTAGGAAGAAAAGCTCACACTGGAGATTTCATGGTATGCAAAGCTATTACCTTAAGTGATGGAATGAAACACAGCAGCTGTGCAGGGAGCAGATTCACCAAGTTCCCATGGCACCCAATGTGTTAAACACCCACAGGGACTCTGATGTCTCCTAAGCTTTGAGACTGCATATTAGAAGCACTTGTCTTTAAGATCTGTTTTCATAAATTTGGGGGAGGATGTGACCTCCAAAGCCTGGCTCACTTGCACTTCACTCAGGTGCACCAACGAGGAACCAGCAGATATAAAGTGTCATCAGATAAGGCTGCTTTCCCAAGGAAATAATCACATACCATCATGTCACTGTATTTCCCAAATGCACAACCTGCAGCTTACACATTTACTGAAACAAGACCTCAAGCACCACTCTCAGAGCCTGGCAGCCCCTGCAATGATGCAAGAGCAAGTCTGGCTCAGGCTGCTGCCACTTCTTATTCCTCTGAGGCTCTGCATGAGTTTTGAGGGGTTCAGGTTATCCATGTGAAAACAAGGATTCCCTTGTAACTTCTGGCAGAGCAGTAGTGGCCTCAGACACCTCCAAAGGGCACCAGACCCTTCCTCACCAGCACAGTGACACGCTGTGCCCAGGATCAGGCACATCACCACCACCACCACCATCACCATCATCATCATCCCCACTCCTTCCCAGTGCCTCTCCAGCTGCTTGGGAGCTTCAAATTAAGATCAGGGCGCTAATTTGACAGCAAGAGCAGCTAGTAAGGGTGGTGAGGCACTGGAATGGGTTGCCCAAGGGAGTTGTGAATGCTCCATCCCTGGCAGTGTTCAAGGCCAGGTTGGACGAAGCCTTGGGTGACATAGTTTAGTGTGAGATGTCCCAGCTTATGGCAGGGGGGCTGGAACTGGATGATTTTAAGGTCCTTTCCAACCCTAACTATTCTATGACTCTATGATTCTCTGATTCCTGCCTGGGAGTGGCCAACACCACTGCAGAACTGTCCATAGGTGATACCTGGGAATGTACTGCTGTGTAATCAAGTCCAATCCTTAATATTGTCCAAAGTACCACTTTGTCACCTCACACTGCTTTACAACTTATTGAGGCCTGTCAATCCATCATCCTGACCACCTAATGTTGTCTCCTCACGTTTCAAATATCCAGGTGAAATCCAGAAAGCGAGTGACTTGAGCAGTGCCGTGGAGCCCCTGAATGATTCGTAACACCTTACAATGAAACCTAAGCGGGTGCTGTGACAAAGCATCAACTAAATTTTTCTGTTGCCTTCTCAGCTCGATATTCTATCAGTGCAAAATATCTGCTGTCTGAGTAAGAGCTGTTTCTCAGCCCCCCTCAAGAAGCCCAAGTTGACTGGGCTTCAGCCTGGTTTCTCATCCCAGTCCTCATACCTCAACTGCTAGCACAGTTCAAGGAGGAGGCTTTAAATGTGTGCTAACCTTTAATCACACCAGCAGTGCCTTTGAAGTCACAGAGGACCTTGTTCCAAACACTTCTCTCCCACAGTTCTAAAATAGCCACTGATACAATAAGCACTGACTGAGCACAGGATTTCTCAAGCAGCACAGCATAAACTGGTCATGTCTCAGGCAACATAAACCTCAGGAAAGTTTGATTTCAATGGGAGAACGAGCACAGGCCTGACTGCACAGAGCAGGACTTTGCTTTTTAACATCAAGAAAATGGAATTTATCTTCCTTCTCTTTTAAAGGAGAAGTTGCCCATGGGCTTTCCTATTGAAACCTAGGTGTAGTAGGTTGAAAACCAAGAGACAAAAAAGGACAGGTGACAACAATCTTGGCCCAGGACTATTGTGCTCGGCCCAGCTCCACTGCCCCAGCCACAACACTTGGAGGAAGTGCCACACAAACAGAGGAAGCAGGATTCGGGCTGAGAAGGATTTAGTAACGGCATTACTACGCTCTCAGCACTGATGCCTGCGAAAGATAAAACCTGGGAAAAGACCTCGGGTTCCTACTCTTTATTGTTGCTGCCTGGGATTTAACTTGTATGTCTGAACTATGTACATATTTCACTGATTCAGGCGGGGCGCCATGAATGTATTTATATGGGCCGAGACAGTGACAGGACTGCTGATGTTTACAGTAACAGGTTAGAGAGACTTTGCCAAAGCATTCTTAGTTTTTAAAATGATCGGTCCGACCCAGCCCCCTTCCCCCTCTCCATTGTTATTTTGTCTGCTGGATTTACGGAAGAAGGAAATGGTAAATTACAAGAAAAAAATAGCATTTATCTTGCCAGGACGTGTTGCTTTGAACTTGGATGATATTAACGTATCAATCAGATTCAGTGATATGTTAAACAAGGTTGTCCCTGGTTTATGGTTTACCAAAGCTAGGAGTTGAACCATGGCTGCGTGGTGGGCAGGGAGGTTAACTCCACCAGTCTAAATACTTCACATGGACATGTAGCACTGATATTGAGCACAGGGAGCCATTTGTTTTATTTGAGTTATGCTGACCCAAAATAAAATCCAGTTTACAATTTAGTTTGGACTGAAAATTTGCCCACATGAAGCTATTTCAATATAGTAACTATAGCTGAAATCCTTAAAAGGGGAAAACGCAAAACAGGGAATATAGTGACAGGCTACAAACATTCTGTTTAGAGTAGTCTTGTAAGAGGAAATATTTTTGGATGACATTTCCATTTCCCAATCAAAGCTTGGCCAATTAGATGGAAAATTAATTCAGAAAGGAAACATTAATTAGATTTTAATACAGATGCTAATTCCAAAACTTCATGAGGATCCAAAGATTTGCCTTCTTCACTCTGCCATTTCCTGATTATGGAATATTCATTATTTCACAATAACTCTTCAGGCTGGAGACAGCTTAATTTAACTACATTGCTTCCTTTGGGGATGACTAGGAACTTGTTATTTCAGTATTAAGTGGCAGTACTGAACTGGATAATGATTTTAACTGGACTCAATTGGATTTACCATACAAAAAAGCATGCTATGCACTAAGCTGCTGGCTACAAGGAATTAAAAAAAAAAAAAAGAAAAAGAAGATAGAGTAAATTGAGTAATTCTCACAGATAATAGCCTGGAAAGAAGCCTTCCCCTTTTCCTTCTTGCCTCTTTTAGGAAATAATGCAGACACTGAAATGAAGAAACATATATATAAACAATATTTAATCTCATGTTTTTACTTCCAGGATGACATTTTTCCTCCCATATGTAAGCTAACAGTGAAAACAGTTCTCGCTAAATAAACAATAATAAAAATAAACAATAACAAAGCTCCAAACATAAATAAAGTCTCTGGGCTTTAAACAATTATCGACAATTTAACTTAAAAGTGTCATTTTTTCTCAAGGAATTGTAAGCTGAGAGTTATAGTGAAATCTTGATGTAATCATAACCATAGCATCTACTATAAATAAATTGCACAGATATTATTGTTTGGAAAATGAAAACAGTCCTTGGACAAGTACTTTAACTTACTATTTTTAAGCATAATGAAGGTCTATATTTAATCAGCAGACAGACTTCACAAATACATTTTTAATACTCACACTTGCTATCCACATGTTGCACAATAAACTTTCACATTAATGGGGTTTTACAAACTAATAGAAAGGGAGTTACAGTTAAAAAATAAAGATGCTGCAAGTTCAAAGCCCAGGATCACAGAGCAGTAATAATTCTCTGGAAGTGAAGAGAGAGTAAAACCCCAAACATTCTGATTTAAGAAAACAAGTAGCTACAGAAAATGAAGTCCAGTTTCCTGTGGCTTTGTGTCTTGTGGTTAAATTATACTGTGCCTAATAAGATGCAAGCTCTGATCGAAACTTTTCCTGTGGTTGAGGCATCTATCAGCTCCTTTTCTCTCCCATGAGGATTTTCTGATGTCCACTAATAATGCTTCACTCATAATGAAGACTTCCAGCAGAAAAATAAGTAGGGCCACTCAACTTTGCTTGGCTACTAATTTTCACTAAACACAGAAGAAATTAATGTCAAGCTTCCTTCATCAAATAGTCATCAAATCCAGAAGTTATAGAGCACTGAAAGATAGGTGCATAGTCAGCATGATGATAACATGCATTTCTGTATGAAAGCAGGTTGAAAGTGCAAGTATCTTGGCTGCACATGTTTTTGTCCCAGACCAGGTTTTCCCCCATATGCAGATTTGTATACAAGATGTGTGTTCTTTTTATAAGTAAGAAATCCTGTAGTAATAGTGGGGGAAAGAAATCCAGCACAGGCAGGTCAAGAAAGGAGAGTAAAAGATCTGTGAAACTGCTACTGAGTGCAGGTAATTCTGGTAACAAAGTTAAGCACAGTCTTATAAGATATGCTGATGTGCCTTACTGGCAGCAGGAAACCGATGCTCTGAAAGGAGTACAGGAGTAGTGCCTTGATGGTTCATTCACAATATGAAGAGATTTTGTTTTCCTTATATGAACTCTAAGCCCTATCTTTGAGCTAACCACCACTGTACCAGCTTTCTAGCCTCCTATCTGCTGAATATCCTGGGATAACTTTCATCAGCAAAAATAAGGTCTCAAATAAATAACTCTTAATTCCTCACTCTTCAGGGGCTCTCTCGTGCTTTATGAGAACTATCGTTCAGTGGAGAACAAGAACTTCAGGGCAATGACAAAAGGGATAACGGAGGACACATCTTCTGCTTCAGCCTTTCCTTATGTCTATATTGAAGGAGACAGTTATCATTTCAGCTTTTTTTGTCTTGGAAAAAAATTTCTCCTTGCTCAGCTTTTGCCTGAAATGTATTTACTACATTTACTACATGCAAAAAGACAAATGGCTGCATTCATTTCTAAAAGTACTTCAGTAAAACATCTCTACAGCAAGGGTAAAGGCTGTAGAGCCAAACCTTGCCAGCAGTTCCTCTGCTATTGCAGGGCAGCAGTGGTACTGCCCCCATGCTCTTGTCTCTGCCAGATCACCCTGAGGGTGATTATAAATTTACTGAGTGTGGATGAGGCCACAAAGACCTTCCATGACAAGACAAAAGCAACACCAGGGTCCTATTTGCCTACTCAAACATTGATTTAGTGTATGCTTTAAAAATTAAAGTCATCTGATGAATTTAAAGATGTGTTTCATTTGCTGAGACAAACTTTTACAATGGGGAAGGATTAGCAAACTTGAAAGAATGTTTGCCATAAGAGTTTCCACAATTAACTGAGTCTAACAGATTTTGGCTATGTTCCCCAGAAAAAGCACTAGAGGTCACGCATATTGCAACTATGGTTTACCTCAGCCAGTAAAACCAATTATCCTTCACATCCCTCTCTTCATTGTTTTCTAGGAAGACCATTTCTACTTGGACTGTTGGCTCATGGCATTTAGCTGGGAGGTAGGCATATTTGAAAGTCCTTGAGATGAATCCTTAAGTCAGAATTAGTTTACACAGGGATGCGGAAGTAGCCCAGGAGAAATATAAAGCTCTAGTCTTCAGCTCAGCTCTGTTCACGACACATTTCTGTCCAGCTTTCTTTGAGAAGCAGGAATCTAACGAGTTGAGGAAAGTCTGCCATGACAAGTTTGAAATCCAAGGTCGCAAAGGTAGACTCTGTTCCTGGGTATGAGAAGCATTTACATTTAGGCATGCAAATCCTCTCTCCAAGGAATCTCAGGTGGCACTTGGGTCTCCATTCAGAAACCTCTAAAAAGCGCCTGTTACAGCACTTGATACTTTCTGAGATAACCACGTCTTCTAGTACCTCCAACAGGGAAGACCAAATGGAATCTTTTAAATATCACCTACTTAAACCTATGCGGCCCCACTGGACCAGAAAGGTCATGAATAAAACTTAATCTTTTCACATAGTTCCCATTGAGGTTTTAATACCATTTGTTGAAATGAGCACCTGAAGGTTTCTGCTTTTCATGTGCTGTCTGCAAAGAACCAGCAAGTACCAGTGCCAACCTCCATACGCTTTGATGGTTCTCATCTGACTAGAAGCCCGTGCCTCTTGATCTCCTCTGGATCTCTTGATCTACCTGGACTACCCCAGCCATGAGAGGACTCAGTCAGCACAAGTTTTCCATGTAATTTACCTGAGATTTTAATTACCAGCCAAATCAAGCAGCAGAGAGTTCAGGCAACACACAATCCACTTGGGAATTCACCACCTGCCTGGTTCAAAAAGCATAAGCAAAACCACATTGTTTTATAAGTTTCAAAAAGAAAAGGAAGATGAAAAACATTAAGCATTTGATTTCTTTTGCTTCTAGCATATATTAATTTTTACAGAAGCTGGATTTTAACACATCTACTATAGCAAACTGCAACCTTTCAGTGGCTCACACTGTTGCTTTGGGTTCACCCTTTCATCTTCCCAGAAATGAGACTGACAGAATCTTGACTTGTTCTGAGAATACAGCCTATCCTATACAGTTAAGGACCCTGTGGGAAAAATCACATAAATGTCATGAACACAGAAGGAAGAGGCAAATTTATGTAACAAAGACAACTTATTTCTGTTATTTGGTTCTTTTCTAGTGCTTCACTTGCAAGCTAAATAATGTAATTTTTACATGCAATTCCACTGAAGAAAAAAAGTGAGGGAGAGAGTACTGGAAAACTTCATAAGTAGTCATCAGGTCCCAAAAACTTAGATCCACAGCACAGCTTACAATTGTCCTAATCTGCTTGAGCACTTGGTGACAGAGTAGAAGACTATTGTCTATACCCAGCCATGGGAAGGACATGAGACAGATCTTTACCAAAGCTATTATTTGGTAGACAGCAAACGACAGATGAAAGCTGGGAAAGCACAGTTCAATCACAGAAGAAAATTGTATTTTTTTCTTTTTTTTTTTTTTAAACTCTGTTGTTCTCCCTGGCTCCTCTCTCCATCCCTACATCTGTTCCCACTTACTCTGCCCCCATTTTCTCACTGGGAAGGATCAGACAATCTTTACTGCAGGCACAAGTATCCATTCCAAGTGTCTTCGAGGGAGTACGTACTTAGTCATGCGCTACTGGATGTCCTTGCCTTACATGTGTCCCAGGCCTTGACTAAGCAAAATACTTCAGCTGGGACCTCACTCTACAGAAGTGTTTAAACCCCCAAATCTCTAGCATGCATTTAATTTTGAGAAGTCATTCCACTGAAGCTAGCAGAAGTCCTCTGTTTCTCACTGTCTTCTCCTAAACTGGGGCCTGAGACCTGCATATGGCACTTACTTTTGACACCAAGAGCCAAAAAATGCATATTAATTGTATAACAAATATTATATATATATATATATATAGTGGCAAGAAAGATTGTTATTTTCCCCACCCTTTTTCAAGGTGAGCTAATTAGAAATATTCTTCCTCCTTCTGTTATATACTCAAAACTCAGAGCAAGACATTACTCAGCTGGCTCATGAGACTCCAGCTGGGTCTCTGTGTGTCCCTTGAACCAGGGAGAATTATTGAGTCCCTGGGGCATTCATGTTGGACAGAAAACCTTCTTTCTCACCCCTTCACTGACCTTCCTTCAGGGAAGGCTCCTTACCCTCAGCCCTCTAGGTGGCTCAGGTGTCCTTTACAGAGCAAAGCACAGCACAACCTCTGATGGAGGGGAAAAAACTACCTGAAAACACGATACCTGTATTTGCCTATTCCTTGTGGATAAATGATTGTGATCCATGGGAGGAACAGAGAACTGGTATGGATGGGGGAACAACATCATAAGACCAACAGAATGCTATGCAAAATGATGGCTTAATAGGCAGCACCTGTAAGCATTTGTTGTATTAATTAATGGAAATTAACCTGTTTCAACTACTAGGAAGATTGTAATTCTGTTGTAAATGGCAAGTGCTCAGTGTGCAATGAAGCAGATAAATGCAGAAAAACACTGCTCCACAAGAGAAGAACGTTGCTGTTAGCTCTTCTTTTTAAGGGAAAAGGAGCTGACATAACAGGACAGGACATTTCCCACTCAGAAAACATGCATGCTCAGGCAAGCTGCAGGACTGTGTAAAGCAGGCAGCTGCGAAGAGATGAGTAAGTCCAATCCATTCAGAGATAAAACAACTTTTCTTTCTTTCTTTTTTTTTCATAGGATAGTCTAATGTGGAAACTGCCAATCCTTCTTCTCTCACCAGTTCTTTGATGTTCATTTGCTTTAAATTTTTTTCCCTGTGATGAACAACAGAGATTGCCAGTAAGTATTTGCAAGCTCAGCAGCAAAGCAGAAGGAACAGACTATTTGTTGTTCAAAATGAATCCTTGAAAATTACTGCCTACAGTCATTCCCTTCTGTTTGCTCCACTGTTACAGGATAAAGGCAAGCAAACAAAGTACAATGGCAATAGCTATAATAATAACTCATTAATGTAAACTTCTATTGGAGGCTTGTAAGCCTGCAAAGTATCATTCTGAAAGGGATACTGAAAAAGACGTATTTATTTTCTCACTCCCCATCCCTTTCTACTTGTAGGTATTACTTGCAACTGATGATTTTTTGTATTAAATGTCAACACTGTTAACATTACCACAAGAACAGCCAAAGTACCCTGTACATAAGGGTCAGATGTTTAGGGAAAAATGCAAGAAGAGAGTCAGAGTACTAAGAGATGGTAATACCTTCTCCAGACACACTCCCCATCTCAAACCACTACATATGCTGCACATGCTGCACACAGACAACATATCCTTCTTCAGAAGGCATCCACCCTGGAGGCCTTCCTTGAATGGGATGTTCCTCGCCCCAAGCCAACGGCTGGTGGCAGCACTAGATGGCACTGGAAGCCCTGCGGTTTGGGTAGGTTTAGGGTTATTTTGGGCTTTATGCGCCACCTGGTGGTACTGAAGATTTTCTCTTGCAAAGTCTGGTTAGGTGGCCCTGTCCCGTCAGCTACCACTTTCCCACGTTTTTCAGTAATTAGGTATCAAAATACAGTGCCATCGAGGTTTTTCTAAACTGAATAGTATTCCCCCTCCTTTCTCATTATGCTTTTGGAAAGGAGTTCAATATGCAATATACTTACCAATTCTGATTTTTGGCCAAAACCGTTTAATCAGAGAAAGTTTGGCTTGCTTACAGGCATGCATGTGTTGCCAAATGCAATCCTGCTGCTGGATGTAAAAGCATTTCAGTGCCCTTTTTTCCATAGCTCTTTGGCTTCTCCTCCTTCATGCATCCTCCTGAAAACTCAATCAAATAGGCAGGACAAACCTGAAAGACTGCCATAGGAGGCAAGAGCACAAAGAATATCAAAGGCACAAAATCACATATCCATATAGTCTTCCAACCTTACCTCACCCACCCAAAAAATAGAAAAAGAAAGAGGAAAAAATAGAAACAGCAAAGGCTTGGTCCTTTCCCCAATGTTTCTAATCATTCTTCAAGATGCTGCACAAGAATGCTGATGACCTAGCAAGGGTTTTCTCCCATGCAAGTTTGTTGAAAACCTGTTCATTCCTGACACTTTTCTTAGCATGTTTGGCCTAAAATATTTTAGTAACAAGTAACATCTTATTTCATGTCCACAGAATGTTCCTCCTAGATAAAAGTGTGCATTATTTGTTTACTCTAGATTCTGCTTTGCCATCTCCTGGACAGCATCCATTGCCAGGCTGGAAGCAGTGTGCAACAGGTATACGCTGAGCAAGCATCATTTCACATTTTGAAAGACTTTTGCACTACTGTAAAAGCTGGGGAAAGGGGCTTCATTTCAGTCTTGCTCATGTTAAGGTTGACAGAGACAGCTCTCTTTCACTTGTTTAGGATCATACAGTAGACTTTGCCTTTTGCTTCTAGTTTGTAAACTGATGCTGAAACAAGAATTTGCCAAAGTGGTGTGACAAGAAGGAGTCCACCTTGAAAGGCAGAAGAGCTAACTTGTTCTTGCTGGCATTACCGACAGTGGCACACCAAAGCCAAAACTCAGACTACCCTTATACAACTCGCCAACAATTCAATTACACCATTATCATCCTACATCCCACTGCCTGGGGGAGACGATGAAGGGGGGTGGCAGGTATCCACTAAGTCATAAGATGGGCAATTCACAAACTGCCAGACCAAGTAGACTAGCCAGGGGAATTCAGAAAGGAGTGCGAAACAGTTGACCTACCTAAAATGAATCCTCTCATCCACATAATGAAGACAAAATTTGCATTAAAAATCCATACAGCTGTTTGGAAAAGGGAAGGTTGCCCTCAGGGACAAATCCACTCCCTAACACCCAGCCTTAGCATCTCCCTTATGCCTGGCCAAGGTCCTCCCCCTCATGAGGAAGAATCCTCCCCCTGAGGCGCCTAAGCAACAGTGGAGCAATCCTGAGGAGGATGCTTTATTAAATTAAATGTCCTCGTGGGAGGATACAATTCAAGGGGTTTTTCCCCTTCTTTTTTTTTCCCTTTTTTTTTTTTTTTCCAAATTAATCTCCTTTCTCAGAGAATATGAAAGTGCTGCTTTTGTGTGGCACAATTCAAACTGAACTTTGTCTCTTTGTTCTTTTTTTTAAAGTCAAATACGCATAAAAAGTAACACATTTCCAAAATCAGGTTGTCTCTTCTTTCAGATCTGTTTACTCACTCCAAATTCATCATTAGGATAGTGTAATGTGGATCCATGTTTTAAGCGGGACTAGCCAGAGAAAACAATGAGCAATGTCCTGCCTAAATTAATACCACAACATGTCCCATGGAAAATAAATAAAAGATAAATCAAGCCAAGTCAGTTTCATTTAGGCCAAATGTGGGAGAAATTTGGTCTTGTTCTATTCTAAAAGAAATGAATATAAGAAGTGTATCCTAAATATTCAAGACTGGCAAATGTTTTGTATATAAGTAACCACGACTACATCTCTAAAATACAGATGAGGATTTTTCACAGCTTTAGTATCAGGTTCTCTATACAAACTACTCATCAGAAATTCTCAAGTACAGTATTCTTTACTTTTTATAGTTAGCTTTTTTCACTTTAGTCAGTGTTAAGCCCCTTAACAACACACCCCTTTTGCTGTCCTATTCTTGTATGCTGATGAAAGGACCACATAAATAAAACATCTCTGTAGCAACCCCTTATAAGTTCTCTACTTTTGTAGGGTAAGAAACAGCTTTAACTTGGTAGACCTGGCAATTGCTTAAATATTGTTCTGTATACTGGCCAGATGCAAACAGGATAGTTCAGTTATGGTCTGAAAATGCTAAAAAATAGTAACATGGAGCTTGGTGTTTATGATCACTTAGTGACTTAACAAATATTCTTGGTTTAAGTTTTCTTAAAGCTGTTTTCCTAATCTCACGTAGTACAAATTCAATATAGGATATAACGGTCAAGCTATATTAGCCCAGTATTTTACTGGTGGCACCATAAAGAAGCAAAAGATGAAGCTTCACATCATGATGCCTCTACGCAGCTTCAGTAATGGGACTTTGCACTGTAGTTAACGTGGGTATGGACACCACCACGGTTACTTCCTGACTGTGTTTTAAGCTTGGGTCTCACCATAAGCTTAAGCTCAAATTCGTTTCACATCTAAATATTTGAGTACTAATATCCAAAATGCAGGAGCTTCAAACAAGCAGAAATTTGGAGCCACACTATTTCTTACCTCAGATTCAAGTATGTGCCAACCCATAGGCTATGTTACCTCATGTCAAATTATCTGCTTTTATCTCCATGCAGCAAAATTACATGGTCAGTACAATGCAGACAAGTCAGCCTAGGAGCCTTCTAAAAAGGCTGTTGTCTGCAGCAAGACAGGATAGGATATGTAGGCTGTTGAACTGTACTTTAGAGACAGAACTACAGTCACACAGATGAAAAAGTACATGTCATTTCAGGCAGCTTTTTGTCCTATGCTCCAGAAAGTAAAGGAGATGCAGCCTACCCGTCCCAGAATTTCCTGAGTCTTCTTAGAACAAATACAGTCTCTGTCTCTGGCTTAGGTTATACATAGCAAAACTATACTCCAGT
>JBCJKH010031464.1:0-12794 GCA_039877255.1 Loriculus beryllinus
CTAATGATAAAGCTTTGCCCATATTGCTATCTGTAGGGAACTTCAGTTGCCTGCTACTGTGGTTATAGTTCTCCACCCATCTGTGATTTTAAGAATTGCACTTTACGTTTTGTGCTGGACCTAGACAGTAATACTGGATTCTTTAAACTCAAGTTTAAAGAAGAGAAATAAATGTTAATCATTTGCAACGATCCCCCTGGCATCATGCAGTAGCAAACCTGATTCCCATTTAGAGAGCAGAAGAGATATACGCATTACCTATTTTAAAAGTCGTAGTACTT
The DNA here is from genome assembly GCA_039877255.1 of Loriculus beryllinus. Lineage (NCBI taxonomy): Eukaryota > Metazoa > Chordata > Aves > Psittaciformes > Psittacidae > Loriculus > Loriculus beryllinus. The sequence goes on from JBCJKH010031464.1 coordinate 282, forward strand.
TAAAGCTGCATGCTGTCTGCTTTATTCTAGTGAGACTGCGAAGAATCATCATGGGAAAAACTATGCTATGTAAAGACAAACTGCAAGTTGACTGGTATCTTTATGTCTTACTCTGTAAAGCTCTACAGTAAGCATGGCATTGCACTTGAACTGACTTCTCATAGAAACATGAGTGATCTTGTCAAGGGCTGAAGTGACATCACAGATCAAGAAGGGCATTTCAAAATACAAACTTTCTGAAGAAAAGCCTGTAAGTCTCTTCATGCAGTTTCTTAAAAAACAAACAAAAAAACCTGTCCAACACACTGTATTCATATATTGAGACAGAAATGTATTTGTACCTCTCCTCATATATGTTTTCCATAAGAGCCAAATATATTGTACAATTGGGAAATTATAAATTCTGTTATCTGTAACTGAAGATGTAGTTAGCTGGGGGCATGCTCTGATCGGGATCAACACCTTGGAAAAATGAAAGGTATGGGGTTTTGCTTTTACAAATAGTCATCTAAATAGAAAAACTAATTATATGTATGGTGCAAGAAAAATCCAGAACACTAGGATGGAGCAAGAAATCCTTATAATTCAATCAGTTTTGCTCAAGTTATTTTTTATTACATAAAACTAAACCTTGCTTAAAGTAGATGTTCTGTAAGAAAGTTTTCAGGCTTCATGGAAGCAGTTTTCATATGCAGCCTGATCATCTGAAATCATTATGGAGACATGGTTGGTCTGCATTTATGCACACCATAGTCTTGTTCATTTTTTCTCCCAAACTTGTGCAGATTTTGCTGTTGAGATGGAGAGATTCGAACTCACTACTGGACCTCTAGAGGACTGATTGCTTGCTTAGAGCAGGGTTAAATACCTTAAAGATAAATTGGATTGTTCAGTACTGTGCATTCAAGTGTTGAAAATCCCTGCAGAGTGGGATTCTGTAGCCTCTCTGGACAAATGTATTCCAGTGTCTGAGGACCCTTATTGTACCTAATTTTAAGTTATTATTTATCTGGTTAGAATTTGTCTTGCTGCAGCTGATGACCACTGCCTTCTCTCCTTTCATTATGCTCCCACTGAGAAGAGCTTTGCTACCTTTTCTCCATGAGTACCCACTAAGTCATTAAGAAGCCACCTCTATTCTGAACAAACCCATGCCCAGCTGTCTCTTCTCCTACCTCATGGGCTTTCAGTTGTTTGAGGTTTTTTTTAACCTCTAATTGGTACAAAAGAGCTGAAAACCAAGAATAGGGCTCGTATTTGGGGCATCAGAATGTCACCTAGAAAATGCTAATTGCTTCCCATTACTAGCAAGCACTCTTGCTGATGCAGCCTGCTGTATAGTTAGCCTTCATCATGGCAAGGGTGTCTTGCTTACTTGTGTTCAGCAAGTTGTTTCTCAGGAACCTCATGAGACTTGTTGCAAAGCTGTTTTCTAGCCTGTAAATTCCAATCATGTACTGTGCCATAGGATTATTTATTCCACATTATGTATTAGATTTTTTACATTTGTTTTCATTTGGCTTCACAAGGTATCTCAGCTCACTCCTTTAGCTATTGAAGCCCTTCAGGTGGGAGCTCTACTTTCCAGCTTCCTCATTGCTGGAGTTTGATGATACCAATGAAATTAGTGAGGACCTGTTCAGATTAATTGGAGAGAAATGTTGCTTATAGCTAGAATTTTGACCTATTTGCTGCTGTCTTGAGTTTGGAAGTTCAGCAACTCTTTTTCATGAATTTTATTGGACAGCCTAGTCCATGCCTTTTTGGTTGCTATAGTGTTAAGGGGGACTGCATCAAAAATGGTAAAAGTCAAGGTAAATGATGTTGCTGCTCTGTCCTCATCCACAGTGCCAGGGGCTTCATCGTAATAAGTAACTGGGTTGATTGAGCACATTTTGCCTTTGGGAAATTATACTTGGCTGTTCACAAAATTGTTTCTGTCCTTCATATTCCTAGAAATAGATTCAAGGAGGATTTGCTCCATTTTCTTCCCAGGGTTTGGAATAAAGCTTACTGGCATGTAGTTTCTCAAATCATCCTTCTTGCTTTTTTCATCAGTTACCTGGGACCTCCCTTGGTTACTAAGGCCTTTCAAAGGTGATCCAGAAAGGCCTTGCAATGACATCGGCCAAATCCCTCAGCACCATCAGAAGTATCTCACCCAGTCCCATGGACTTGTGTATGTCCTTTTTAAGTGCTCTGTTCCTAGATTTGTCTTCGCTTACCTGACACTTTTCCCAGGCTCTTGCCACTTTAGCCCCATGAGTTTCCCTTGCTTGTAAAGACCAAAGCAAAAAAGACAGTGCTTGATCTTTTTCATGTCCTTCATCACTGGTTTTCTGAACCTGTTTATCAGGAGGTACCTGTTTTGTTTGGTCCTTCTTTTGTTGTTGATGTACCTGCAAGGGCTCTTCCTGTTCCATGGCAGCTTCCAGATGAGCTTTTTTGGCTTCTTTCCCGTGGACCTGGGCAGTGCTTCTGTACTATTGTGGCCAGCCCCTACCTTCACTTGTGTGCTTCCCTGAAGGCTTGGCCTTGGTCTCAGCAGGTCCCTCCTCATGCAGCCACCCTGCTTTCCTGCCATGGGACAGTGAACATCCGTGCAGTCTCCTGGGCACCTTATCCCCCACAAGGAACTCTCTCATGGGATCCTGCAGATCAGGTCACTGAACAAACTGAGATTGTTCCCCTGAAGTCTGGGGTCTTTATTGTCTTTATTACTCAGTTCCTTCAGGATCTTAAACTCCCCTGTCTAGCATTTAAATAGGCATGGGGTTTAGATGTTTGTCATTCATGAATTAATTGTCTTGAAATGAGCTTTTATTATGGGTGGTGGGGTAATGGAGGCAAATGGCATGTAGCCTTTCCTGGTTACTTTGCTTCTGTGCTGCCTCTTTCAGTTTCATTAAGGAAGCTGTCATAGTTTAACCCCAGCTGGCAGCTAAGTACCATGCAGCTGCTCACTCACTGCCCTCCCCCACTTCCCTTCTAAGTGGGATGGGAAAGAGAACTGCAAAAAATGTAGAATAATACAATACTAACACTACTAATAATGAAAAGGGAAGTAATAAAAAGGAGATAAACCAAAGAAACCCCAACAAGCAGTGATGCTGACCTCCTGCTGACTGACACCCAGCCCATTCCTGAGCAGTGATTGGTCCCTCCTGGCCAGCTCGCCCCATTTTATATACTGGGCATGATGTTCTATGGTATGGAATACCCCTTTGGCTAGTTTGGGTCCTGTCTCTTTTCCCTCCCAACTTTTTGTGCTCCTCCTCACAGGCAGAGCATGAGAGGCTGAAAAATCCTTGATCAGGGTAAATGCTACTGAACAACAACTAAAACATTGGTGTGTTATCAGCACTGTTCTCAGACTAAAGCCAAAACACAGCACTGCACCAGCTACTAGGAAGAAAGTTAACTCTGTCCCAGCTGAAACCAGGACAGAAGCTGAGCAGGCAACTACATGTTAGCTCAGTGGGTATTTGGAAATTTTTGAAAATGAGGAAATGTTTACTGGACATACAGATATGCTTAATGTGGGGAATTCCTATTTGGATCTTTGAAATACAAGGTATTGATGCAAAACAAAATTCGTATTTGAAGCTTTTGCCACTTTTGTGGGTGTTAATGTGTTACTGCCATATTGACACGGTCTGGAAACATACCATTTGAAAATTGTGTGCTGTTTTGAAGTGACTGCATACGTCTGATCAAAATATCAACTGTGATGTTTAATCATAGCAAATATGAAACTAAGGCTATGAAAGCTAATACAGTGTCAGTTCAAAACTGATTAAGTTTAGAGTTTATATTGTAACTGAAATAGATAGTATTGCATTATATTTAAAACATAGTTCTATTTGATTTCTTTCTTAAGGATCTCAGCTTAGAAACTTTCTGTTATGTGACTTACATAGGGTTATACTATTTGCACTGCTCTACCAATTCATGAAAGTCCAACTCATCAGCATTTGATTTTCTGTCACTTTTGACATCACAAAGAAGTCTGGCTTTACATGAGGTTGGTTTTGAAAAAGAAGTCTTTCTTTTCACTGCCTCATGTTCGATGTTCAAACTCGATAGTCACTTCTAAAAGAGTAGGTTTCCAACATTACAGCGATACAGGAGCATTTCTTCAGTTTGACAACTATTCTGATTTTGTGATGTGAGAAGCAAAGTGCTTTCCAACTAAAGCAGGGAATATATAACCTTACTTTTGCCTCAACCTTATGTTACAGGAACAGTGATCACCCATAGTTTTTATTTGGCCCTTACAGTAAAAGTCTGAAAAAGTAGCTATAAACCCAACATCGACTCCCTTTGGTGGGATCTGAATAAGCCTGAGGAAGGGGCCTCCACGTTTTGGAAAGGAGATAAGCTTATCTAACTTTTTTTTTTTTCTTCTTAAAATTCCTACCGTGTCTGTGCATGGAGCCCTCATTTCATCAAGACAGTTATTTTGATTCCTGTTTAGCAATCCAAAGCGTGACCAGTGGTTACACCTCCACTATTACATTTTTGATTTGTGGTTTAAAGTAAAAATTTAGCATTTCATTTTCCAGTGCAAAGCAGAACCTATAGTCTAAGCTATTGAAATCACATCACTTGGGTCTCTTGCATGTGAAAAGAAACTTTGGATGAGCAGTCTTCTGATTTGTATGTGCTGAGCATTGAAAAATATTTGGGGTTTTGAGCTTCTTGGCTGGTTTTGGGGTTGTTTTTTTAGTTTCGTTTTGTGAGGGGTTTTTTTGGTGTTAGCTATAGTGTTCATTTCAGTATAATAGCTTCCTGGTGTGCTAAGTACCCATTACTGTGTTCTGTGGTGGGTGAGATTTTGTAGAGTTTTTTCTTCACTTTAGTTTGAACGCAATATTTTTGTGATGTTTAATTTTTTTTCTTTGTTATGAAGAGTCATTTCCACTTCAGATTCATGCCACCATTTGAAAAACGTGTATGCTTTGTTTTTCTGAGGAAGGAGTAAGACCAGTGATTGATGCCAAAGGCAAGTCTCAAAACCATCTTTGAAAGTCCTGTGTTCATGTAAGCACTGCAGTGTAAATAAATGGGGATATGATTTACTACCTCAATGCTAAACACACCTGGCTGTTTTACCAGCCTTACCTTCTGTCCACGTGGAGAATCATTTTCTTAAGAACTTTGAGGCTGGCTTTATGGCAGTTTCACTAATAGTGATACTCCTCTACTTGGTAATTTCATGTTGCCATTAGCCGTGTGTTATGTGGGGAACTTCTGCTGTAAAATGATTTGTGGATGTGCTATAATCAGAAAGAAAATAACTTATTCATAATTTCTCTTTGATATTCCTGCTGTTCTTTATTATCCCATTTCAAATATGCTGTTTATAGGAAACATCCTGGGTGGCATTGTACTGCTGTGATCAAAACAACTGGGAATTTGTTGCATCTTACCTTTTCTACCACCACCATGCCCACCCCCTACTCAAATTTCAGCAGTCTTTTCCTTAAAATCATTAAGGACCTGACTAAATTCCCCAAAGATGCTCTATAGGAGGAGAGAAACTTTGTGGGCTTTTTGACAAGATAAGGAACAATGAAAGTATGGGAAGGAAAATTTTCTACTCTTTCATTTGAAAACTGGTAACTGCGAATATGATGAATGTGTCACATTTTTCCAAAGAAACCAGCATATGAAAGAGTGTTTGGAGTGAAGTGGAGGAAACTTTGTGTGCATGTATGTATATTTAACTACATATATGTACTAATGAAAAAAGGCTAAAGAAAAAGCTCATACCTTAATATGTGGAATCATCACAAAACAAATAAAGCCAAGCTATAATTTTAATCATCTTTTCAAACATGGAGAAGACAGGGTTATAACACACTTTTCTGTCTGTATTTAGTCTTACTGAAATGAGCATGAATGTTTCACAACCGCTCTGGCTTGCATATGAGCCTGAAACCTCAGAAAGGCCCTAATTTTGGCTGGTGAGTAGAGAGGAAGTGTTTGGCACCTCAGATGACGTAAAGTAGCTCTTGAAGCTTACTGTATAGCTGCATATAAAGGTGTACTAATGATTATCGTATGAAGTCTGATTAAATATTTTATTATTCATATATTTTACCTTTTTCCTTTTGGACTGCTGAGGATAAATAACATTTTTTATCTTCAGAAGTGTGAATGCTAATGAAATATAGACCTCTGAGTAAGAAGAGTATTTGCTTACATTAGTCAAAACATGTTTTAAAATAAATATTATTCGCCATTTTATAGCTTACTGAAAATCCTAATTAGCAGTTCTTGATCATCTTTTTATGCAAAGAATTTGATAACAATTAATTTTAACAGTTAATCTACATAGTTAATACCTCTCACTTTGGGACATCACTCATTTCATTCATGCTTTCCAGCTTTTGTGATAGGCTTAGTGTTACTGAAGCACCAATGACCTCAGTAATACTTCTGGGTAATTTTGGAACTATTTTGACTTTTTCTAGCATAATTTTAATTACTTTTGCCATCTATCTCTATACCTTCTTGATTCTGTTTCTACAGGCAAATACTGAAAATATGTATCGTGAGGAAAAGAGTTTTTACCTCTTCATGACCTTTCAAGATCTATACAGTCAACCACTTTCCCAGTTCAGCACAAACCCATGTTCCTTTTCTTCTTCCTTGGGCTTTCGCAATACGTTTAGTCTAACGAGCCATGGCTCTGCCAAAGTAGAGCTAGAGGCAAATTTGCCAAAAGCTCAGTGGTTTTTTTGGCACATATCTTGCCACTTAAAAATCATCTTCCCTGAAGGCAGAGTGCATGTGCTGGTGTCGATCATTGAAGAGATTTATGTGCACTTGGTTCCAAGCCTTTTGGACTGTAGGGGCCAAATATTTCCAGAAATGAAGGTGAATTGTGGAATATCTGTACTTTTTTCTTGAAGCTTTGGTCATATGATGAACATTAATTCCTTTATTTGCTTTATGATGTGGATGAAAGCCAAGCTAACTAAAACTGTAGTTTACTTTGATCTATAAAAACCACAGCTTGCATGAACAAATTAATTACAGCAGTTTCTTCCCAAGAAGAATATTAGTGTACATGTATGGATCACCCACAGATCTCTCCAGCTGGGGTGAGGGATTAAACTCTCCCACTACCTTTTAAGGATACTGTGGCATGATGGCTTGAAACTGGCTTTTCCCAGTGCTTTCTTAAAGCATTCTGGTATTGCTCCTTCAGTATCAAGAAAGGAAACAGTAAAAACTGGTGTATTGAAGTGGATGAGTACTTATGTACTGTATCTATCAGTTTCGAACAAGGCAAATACTACCCCACAGGGAATGCCTCTATCAAGAAAGAAAGCAGTAACCAATTTCTCTTAAAATCAATGAAAAATACCAGACTGCAAATATTAAACAAGTTTTTCAGGGCAGGTGTTTTGAAGACTGTAATTTTTTAATTCAATTTTACTTAATGCTGCCAGGGATTGCATCAAATGCAGATGTATTTCTGGTGTGTTGCTTCTCTTGCAGACCCTTCTTTTTCCATTCTGCTTGATACCCCCTTGGGTTTAGTTTGAGGTCCGATTACATCATTAGCTTGCATCAGCAGGCATTGATTTTTAGAAGCAGGTGTGTATACTTGATGCTGACTCTGAAACCTTCTCAAAAGTGTAAAATACTCAGTATTTAAACTTCTTAGATTCTTGCTGTTGCTTCTGGTTATTACCTGTTAGCAAGTAGCAGTAGCATCAAACATAAAGTAGGCATGGAGTCAGCTAGAGAAATTAAATGTCTGAGCTGCTGCGTATTTTAGTTAGTGACGTGTTTGTGGAACCAACAGCAGGCCTACCCTTTGGCTTTCAGTCCCTGGTGAGAGGCCCTGGTACATAACGAGTTCCAGTAACATCATGCACCAGAGCGAAGCCTGCTCTCCTGTATTGCACAGCCCAAAGGCTTTCCTGCCATGACTCACTGCTATTGGATGGGATGTGAAAAGCTCAACACCTCAGCTGTGGGCTCTGACTGGTGTGACACTTCTGAAGGGGCCTGCTTAGATTTAGCTGGACTAATGGTTAGTGACCTATTTCAGAGTCATAGCAGATGAATGCAGTGCCTAGTAGCTTTTAGCAAAGCAAATATGCTAGTATGTGTAAAAGCGCTAGACTCAAAGCTGATTTCTCCTCAAAGAAATAACAGCATTAAGAGAGTGTAGACTATTAATGGGTACAAGTAGAATACAAGGAAATGAGTCTCTTCTGTTCGGCAGGGTAAGGCAGTGATGGAGTTGGCTTGTTTGTTTTTATGACTGGCAGATAGGACACTACTTAACCCCTGTGTGGTGGGTTGAACTTGGACATGCCAAGTGTCCACCAAAGCTGCTTTGTCACTTCCTTCTTTAGCTAGGCAAGGGAGAGAGAGTACAATGAAAGGCTCATGGGTCAAGACTAAGAGGGAGACATCACTCACCAGTTACTGACATGGGCAAAATAGGGACTTGGGGAAAATTAATTTAATTTATTACCTTCCCCCCACCACTCCCTTCTTCCCAGGCTCAACTTTCCTGCTGGATTTTTTTTTTTTTTTCCTACCTACTCTCCCCCTGCAGTGGCACAGGGGTACAGGGAATGGGGGCTATGGTCAGTTCATCACATGTCTATGCTGCTCCTTCCTCCTCAGGGGAAGGGCTTCTCACATTCTTCCCTTGCTCTAGGATGGAGTCCCTCCCATGGGAGACAGACTCCCATGAACTTCTCCAACATGAGTCCTTCCCATGGGCTGCAGTTCTTCATGAACTGCTCCAGTGTAGGTTCATCCCATGGGGTGCAGTCCTTCAGGAGCAGACTGCTCCAGCATGGGTCCCTTCCATGGGTACAGTCCTTCAGGAACAGACTGCTCCAGCGTGGATCCCTTCCATGGGGTACAGTCCTTCAGACACAAACTGCTCCAGTGTGCGTCCCCTGTGGAGTCACAAGTCCTGCCAGCAAACCTACTCCAGCACAGGCTTCCCCACAGGGCTACAGCCTCTTTTGGACATCCCCCTGCCCTTGTGTAGTGTTCCCCATGGGCACTCTACACTACAGCAGATGGAGACCTGCTGTACCAGGGGGCCTCCATGGACTGCAGGAGCACTGCCTGCCTTACCATGGTCTGCACCACAGGCTGCAGGGGAATCTCTGCTCCGGTGCCTGAAGCACTTCCTGCCCACTTTCTGCACTGACCTTGGGGTCTGCAGGGCTGTTTCTTTCACTCTTCTCTGGCTGCAGTTCTGCAGGGTGTTTCACACATGCACACGCGCATGCACACACATACACACACTGTTGCACAGTAACTTTTTCCTCCTTCTTAAATGTGTTATCCCAGAGTCACTATCACCATTGCTGATGGATTCGGCCTTGATCTGCAGTGGATCTGTCTTGGAGCTGGCTGGCATTAGCTTTATCGAATGTGAGGGAGGCTTCTGGCAGCCTCTCATAGAACCTAGCTCTGTAGCCCCTCCAACTATCAAAACCTTGTCACACAAACCCAATATGCCTGGCAAGGTTGTAACTGCATGTAAATCTTTGGCATCAAGCCATTACTATTAAAAGCTGTTACCATGGCAGCAAAATCAGTGATAGCACACTAGTGTGGGGTGCAGCTTTGAGTTTCCAGGTATGGAGTTTTGTTGTTGTAGATACAAAGTGTGCATTACCATTTTCAGTTATGCTGCTTGCCCAGAACTTAGAGAAAAGTTTCCACCTTCAGTGATAAGCTTAACTTTAACTTAACAGATCTCGCACTACTGATTTTTTTAAAAAATGATGTTTTAGAGCAGTAGCTTTTTAAGTGACAAGCTTATTCTCTTAAGTCTGAATTTCCTGTCCGCTCAGCATCCTGTGTTTTGATTCCTATTTTAGAAGGTAATTTACTTGTTTGAACAAGTAAATTATTCCACTTCCCTGTTAGAGAGTAGCACCTTAATTGTACAGAGAAATAATTTCTTTTTGTGCTTTGTACTAGCCCTTAGCTCATATTTCAAATACATACAGGTTTCCTATTTCAGGAAACACTTATAAGTGTGTGAAAATGGTAGAAGTGAAAGTCAGTGGACTCTCAAAATAAATTTCCTGCTGTCTGTCCATAGTGGACTACTGCAGGTTGCTTGGGTTCTAAATTAATACCATACCTTTTAAAGATAAATACTACCTTTTTTACTTCTCCAAAATGGTGTCTATTTAGATACGCACTGGCAATACTGCATTGCTAAAAATTATGAGAAATAAAGTTAAGGTATTCTGAAGTAGCTCCTAATAACATGCTCCAAATCAAGAAAAAACTGTTCAAATGAACTTAGTTATGCCAGAGTAGAGGCCTCCAGGTTGCCTTGACAAAGAGGGTCCTAAAGTATTCCATATGCTTGGCAGACTTCAATCACTGGATGCAGAAGGTGACAGGGCTTGCTTTTTATGATTAACAGAAAACAACTGGGACTCATTGTGTTCTACTGTAAACAAGTGATGCTAGAACCTTCCAAAGTGTGCTGGGTTTAAAACAAACAACCAAAAAAGCTACTATTACGGCTCCAAGTCAGGATGTGTAGATGAGTTCTCTATGTGTGGTCAGTCATCTCGTGTGCATGTGGAAAATATAATTCAGCATTTTGTGAAAGTGTGCAGGCAAGACAGACTTACAGATGTGCCAGGATGATTTTTTGTGATGGTTTTCTTTTCAAGTGGTCATTTACAAGGATGGAAACCTTGGAATGAGAAACCAAAGTAGCACAACAGCAGGGGACTATTTGTAAGAAATGAAATGTCTCTCCTAAATTCTTTGATGTCAGAGTGAAATATTTCACATTTTTGTGAAAAATGTAGTATTAGAATAACAAATGTTTCTTCCCCTTTCATTTTTGAAGGGAGACATTCTGAAAGAATTTGTAGGAAAGAAAAAATATTGCTGTTTTGAGAAGACTGTAAGAAGCTAGCTAAACAGCTTTCATGTTTGACTTCCGTGCTCAAAAAAAGGGGCTCAGAAGGACTCAAATCTCTGTTGTCCTAAGGTGTCATTTCTAAGGCATGTTAGGGTAATGTGCTAAATATTACACTTGAATCTCTAAAAGTTAAAAGATCTGTGTTTTTTTAGTTTGATTCTGAAATCAGTAAGTGTATGGAGATGTGAGATCACAGGTAGGTAACCCGCACGTCAGTATGAGTAAAAGGGCGCTCCCTATGAGCATGGTGTAGAAACTGGATGTTATGATGACACATATCTTATGTAAGGTTTTTATGGATGAATCTTAGGAAGTATTTCAGAGAAGATCAGAATTGCTTCCCCATTTTAGAATGCAGGTGCTAAGGCAGATTTAAGGCACTTTGGCTCCTTCTAATACACAAATAGTAAATAAATAGAAGAAAGCTAAATTACACATCTCTGACAGTCTGTTTTCCACTGCAAAGATTTTTACCAAAATACATAATAAAACATACTTTGCTTCAAAAACTTAAGATAAATTTATTTAGTGTTTTCCAGGAAAGTAAGATAATTGGGAGAAAGAGGTCATAATAAGTCATTGATTCTTATGGTGAATTTAGTGATGTTATTTAAGTCTGTTCTGAGAAATATTCCTGTTTGTCAAATATAGGACACATCAAATGAAACTACTAGGTGACAAAATCAGAACAAACCTGTTCTTCATATATCATGTTGTAGAGCTGTAAAGCCCTTTATGCAGGATGTTGTGTATATAAAGAATATAAAAAGTTCAGAAAACATTTGAGTAATTTCAAGAAAGAACTGTTCTGGGAATTATTAATCATACGAGCGTCACATCTGGCTCTGAAAGTCTGTGACTCTCAAGCTCCAAACATTTCTATTACTCATAGGAAGTATTTGTTTGCTTGTACTGTTCCTAAACTTTTGTTAGGGATAGGAAGCTGCAGTAGATAAGCCTTTTAGATTCTCATCTAGCAGTCAGTTTTTGTGTTGGAGTTCTTACAAGAGCTGGAATGGCTGTTACCTGGCTTGTACTGAGTGAAACCTATTTTTGAGAGAGGAGCAACCACCAAAAAACAGTCCTGAAGTTAGACGCTGGAATTATTTCATGTTGCCAAAAACAGAGCTCTGGCCTATCTTAAACAGAATTACGTTAATATTGCCTAAATATTGAATTGATGGGCAATAAACATGGGAAAGGTCTGTTCCATTATGAATGTTGTGAGGATGTTAGGAGGTCCTTTCCAGCTGTTCCTTCACTGGCAGGAGGGGGAGCAACCAGGTTCCCCCTTGCTGCATAAGTTACTTTGCAGACATGACCAGAGCGTCAACAGATTTATTGTCCTGTTCCAAGATGTACTGATGATGTGCCCTCAAACACCTGAGTTGTTTCCCCCATTTTTCTCTTCCCAAGTTATTTCAATTTACCATACTTATCACTTCCCAATTAAACATAAGGGTAAACTTGAAAAGAGGCTCAAGCCCGGAGCTGGTTAGAGAACATTCCTTGGGGGGGGGGGGGGGGGAAGGGGTGAAGGGAAAAAGGGAAGTGAGAGATTT
>JBCJKH010031464.1:12894-26421 GCA_039877255.1 Loriculus beryllinus
AGAAAGAAAGAAAGAAAGAAAGAAAGAAAGAAAGAAAGAAAGAAAGAAAGAAAGAAAGAAAGAAAGAAAGAAAGAATGAAAAAAGTGGGAGGGAGGGAGGAAGGAAGGGAGGAAGGGAGGAAGGGGAGTGAGAGATTTTGGAAAGAAATGTGAGAGAAAAGAACAATTTCTGTATTTTCCAAAAATATTTCATTCAAAAATAGAATCTTCAAAATTTACAAAATTTGCTCATGGGCAGCCGGTAAACCAGAAATGAAAATTGACAGGACCTGTCAAATAGGCTGCTGGGGAAGCTCATTCCCTGCCTGATCTGAATCTCACCCTCCAGCCTGCCTGGAAGGGACTTGTCAAGTTTGGCTTTCTATCCACAGCAAGTGAAGTTGATGTGGTTTTTTAGTTTTTGGTTGTTGGTTTTTGTGGGTCAAGGAGAAGCTGTCTTTTAAACATGGACAGCTGGATTTTCAGCAGGGAACTCTCAACCAGCTCTAGCAGACACTTTGTAGCTCAGTGACTTGACACAGGTATTGTTTTTTGGAGGTTGTTATTATGATTTGGATGTTTTAGTTTCACTTTTGCCACATAATTGGGCTCATCTTTGAAGTATTTCTTAGAAACAGCTGCAGCAAACTTCCTAGATGGGTTTGGATAGTTTATGCTGCACTGTCTTAAACAGTTTGAGGGAGAGCAAACACTTTGTCTCTTCTGTATTGTAGTTTTAAGTACAGTAAATGCTTTGATTGATCTCCTTTGGAAAACTTAAAAGTGTGGAATTAACAGAGCTGATTTGCCTGAAAAAAAAAAAAAAAAAAAAAACAAAACCAAAAAACCCAAAAAAAAACCCCAAGAGAATTAAAAGAAAGCAGTGTGTGTGCTGGAAAATAAGTCCTATCCACAGTCTTTCCTTTCTCCAAGCTTGCTGGTCTATTAACTCTGTAGCTGGCTTTCCTGTTCCTGCTGAGGAAGGGACAGAAATTTCAGACAGTTGTTTGACTGCACTGTATTAAAATGAAGCCCATCTTCAATTTCTTTTTTTTTTTATGATACCATATGTGTTTGTGTGAAGCAACTTTCGTGCTGAAAACTGGTAAGTTTAGAAGGCAGTGCAAAGCTAAAATTTTTTCCCCAATGTGGGATAAGAGGTTGTTTAGCCTGGAGAAAAGGACGCTGACAGAAGATTTTATTGCTCTCTGCAGCTACCTGAGGGAGGTTGTAGTGAGGTGGATGTCATCTCACAGGTAACAGGTGACAGGGCAAGGGGAGGGTTAGATTAGATATTTAGAAAAAAAAATTTCAGCGAAAGGGTTGTCAAGCACTGGGAAGTGGGAGTCACCATTCCTGGAAGTATTTAAAAGACATGTATGCGTGGTGCTTAGGGGCATGATGTAGTGGTGGATTTGGCAGTGCTGGGTTAATGATTGGACTCGATGATGTTAAAGGTCTTTTCCAACCTAAATGATTCTATATTACTATGACTCTATAATAAGTCTCTACTAGGTGGGTGGCATGAAAGGTGTCTCCTCCTAATGACACTACACTGCATGGAAAGTCATCAAGCCGTTAGCTGTGTCACAGATAGCACAAACTGGAATTACACTCCATTTGTGCTGTGAAAGCTATAAGGCACTTTTTGTTAACAGCTTAGGAAGTGAAGTATGAAATTTGGGCCACTATGACCATCTGGTCTCTTAAATCTTTCTGTTTCCCATTAAGTTGTCACTGTCTGTATCTTCTGGCAATGATTCCTGAGTGTTTGCCTTTTCAGTAACAAACCTAATGTTTGCATGTTTCATTTTCTCCTTTCTCTTTTACAAAGACGTTCAGAAGAAGACCTTGCTTTCTCTATGCCTTTGCTTTTATTTTGTTCTCTTTTTGTCTATTTAGGAATAGAGCTAATTTTTCAGCCTTTCCATTGATGAAAATATCTCCATGTCTTTCAATTGAATTATTTCTGTTTCTTCAGTATCCTCCACTGCCAGGAGGTGATTAGAACAGAAACCTAGTATTTATCTTAACTGTTTTAATTGCATATCAGTTTTATGGTTTTCTGTTTCTTGTCCTTGTACAACTGAGCATTTGATTTCTTTTGCCTGTCATGAAAGCATGAGTACAGATATTCTTCATAAGCCTGAGACAGCTTTTATCAAATCCATGTTAAGCTGATGAAATATTAGCAGTACTAAAATTTTCTATTTATCTCATTTATAAAGGCTTTTTGCTCAGGAACCTTTTGATACATAAGAAAGGTTATTAATTAATGCTTTACACAATATTTATGTATATCACCAGAAGAGATGCTACCTAAGTATTAAATATCTTCTAATACATAAAAGCAGATTTGTATAGCTTTTTGAGTTTTTTTTTTAAATTGTATCCTTCTAAAAAAGGATTTACTGCATACACATGCTTTCCAATATAAAGGTATAATTTCCAAGCTGTCATTCTTAACTCCAGCTTGATTGAAGGAAATTATAGACACCAGTAGATAGGTTTTTTTCATCTGTTGGACATGAGGGCAAGTGTGTTATTACTTTTTTTTTCTTTTTTACAGATCTGTTTATGTGAACTGGAAAGCTGAGTTATAAATCTAGTCACTGTTCTGTAACATACATACACTATGGTAGTGGAATTAAGCAAAAAGCATAAGGTCCGAGTGTCATGTGTTTTGGAAACTTCACCAGCACTAGTTGCCATGTAATTACATAAATGTTTCAGGAGGAAAACAAAGGACTCATAAAGAATACTAATACTTAGGCTTACAATATCAATTTCAAATGCTGTGATAAAACTGGGAAAGGAAAATAACTGGTATGTTTTCTGTTGTGGTGGTTCTGTCACTGTTTGTATGCAGTGATACGATGACTAATTTACAACAACAAATTTTTACCTTAGAAAATTTGCTACAATACAGTCCATGTTTCCTGGAGATAGTTCGAGGGCTGCAGAAATAAATCTTTCTTAAAATAATTTTCCTCTGAAATCAGGTGCAGCCTTGGGGAAGCTGTTTGATCAGTTCTGACCAAGATAAGTAGATGTAAATGTGAAATGGGCAGAAATCATGAATTCGTACATGACACTAAATCTTCATCATTTTTCACCAGGGTCTGATTATCTAAATTGTTCTTCTTGAATCTTTCTATAGTCATGAAAAAGTAGATAGCTCTTAACTTCCTGTCAGATATGAGCTGGCAGTGCTTTGCATAGCTGAAGTCGTTTATTCAGTATAGAAAATCCCCTGAAATATTTCTGGAGCCTTGGAAAAACCTTTTAACTCATAATTATCTTCTGGAATATTTTAAAAAGCCAGAATCTTGGGCTGGAATTTGAGTTGTGTCCTTGTTTTTGATGGAGAGAGGCAGGTCAATTTGCTTGCTCTGTAAAATTTAGGTAAATACATGTAAGCCACATTGAATTTAATGGGATCACAGGATAACTTGGTCTGGAGGTCTGAGGGGGTCTGGTCTGGCTGTGAAGGAACAGGCTCAGCACCAAGCAGCTGTGCCCTCTTAAGATTAGAAGCGCCCAGATGGAGCCAGCAAAACCTCCCTGGGTAGCCTGACCCCAGGGAAAAGCCTTTTCCTTCCGTGCCATATGGACCTATTTGTTGGTTGAAGCTCCTTGTCGCTGTGCAGGTACTGGGAGCTGCTGTCAGTCCCCACCCCAGAGCTGTCTCACCCCAGTCTGAGCCAGCCCCATCCATCAGCCTCTTCTTGAGAGGCAACTGCTCCAGACATCACCAGCTTGGGCCCCACCTCATTGGACTCACACCAGTTTACTGGCATCTTTCCTGTACTGGGAGCCCCAGAAGTGGACACAGTATGTCGATGTGGTTTCCTGAGTGCTGAGGAAAGGATAATAATCCTGTCCCTCGATGGATAGTCTGTAGTCCCACTGTGCAGCTGCTGCTGGAGTGTTAACAGCTTGCTGTGCACCACAGTCCCAGCATCTTCCTTGCAGAGCTGCTCCCCAGTCCAGCCCTCTCCAGCCTGTACCATCACCATTTGCCCCTGCTGAATTTCATGAAGTTCATGAACAGGTTGACCTGTTCCTCCAGCCTGTCTCTGCCTCTGTCACTGGAAAACCTGATTCCCAGATAAGGTGGAGAAGAGAAATCCCAATTTGGTGTCACCTGAAAGCTTAATGAGGGCATACTGCCTCACATCCTCCAGGTGTCTGATAAAGATGGTGAGGGTGCAGGGGGGGGAAGTTACTCATTAACTGATATATAACAGGTCTTCTAATTGGTTTATGGTTTTACTTACTGTTATTGGCTACTGAACTAGCTTGGTGATAGTCCCAAATCTACTAATAATACATGGGTCACTGTTTAATTCTTTTTCCTTAAGAAAAAACTCCTGCAAAAAAAAAAAAAAAGAAAAAAGTATTCAGAAATATTTGATTCAAAAGAAAGCAGTTAAATAGAAGAAAATATATTTAAAAAAAAAATGCACTTAGAAAGCGCACCTGAAATTTTGCTTTCCAGTGCCAGATTGGCATTCCTATCAGAACTAAAACAGCAAGGATACTCTCTCTCCCAAGTTTCTCATGTGTGCCATGGTAGGGAAACAGGATTGTGGGGTGAATGTAGGCTCATTCTGCAAGGGGAAGAAACTTTAAGTGGCTTGTTGTTTTTTTTTGGCTGCCGTTCCTGTTGGATTTTTGTTTTGAAAGACACCATGGTTAGGCCTGGGTGTATGGACATTTTCCATATAATGAGGTGGACTAACATTTGTTACTGACTTCAGCAGCAGAGCAGAGCTTAGAACAGTGAGAGGGAGATAAATTGCAACTTCAATATGTGGAAAGAAAAATAAACAGGTTCTTTAAATCCACCTTCATTTTTATGAATTTTAGTCATGCTCTAAAACAGCAACTTGAATCACCTTGATGTTAATCACTTCATCTGGATGTGTTGTACTGCATAGCATTGTGCTTATTCTTTATTTACATTACTCCTGGTGAGATTGGGAACTTCAGTAGCAGCACGGCTATGTAGTGCCAGGTACCTAACAAACACGTAGGAGACACAGTCAATGCTATGAATAACTTATAATCTAATTAGAAGCAAACCTTATCAAATAATTGTTTAAAGAACAGTAGGAAAAAAATGGAGAACAAAAGCATGATTGTATTGTGCACTTGCAGGAGCCTAGCTGTTCACGCAGTTCAGCCTGGGTGTTCCTGGAAACTGTAGCAAATCATAAGTAGACCGGAGAGAAAAAAAGAAGACTGAGTGGGATGAGTCTATGTATGCCACTGTTCTTCGTAAGAGTAGTATTTCCACAAATTACTTTCTTTTTTCTTTCCCTTTTATGCCATTAGTCAAATTATGCATGAACTTCAGAGGCTGCTACTAGTTCTGCATAAGATCAAAGAAATACATTAGTTTTTTGTACAACTCTGCAATGTTTTTCTGCTTTAAGTGAAAATAGTTCAGCTTTCTTTCTGGTTATTATCAGTAATGAACAATGACTTGCACATTACCTTATGATGTGATATGTTTCTCTTTAATAGATGTTTCACTGATGCAAAACATGTGATTTGGCTCTTCAAAAATTAGCTGTCAGCAACTTTCCTTAGGAAAAACCAAACATTAGTGCACCACTGATCTGTCCATCACAGAGATTTAAAAGTAAACCCAACTGCTGAAATAAGAGGTTGTCTGAAGAAACATCATCTGCCTCTTATGCTAGTAACAAGAAAATAATTTTGCAGTCTCTCTGTTAAAGATTCCGTCTGATATTTTGTTAAGGGTTTGAAGAAAACTCAGCTTTGGAGAAATACGGTGGTCTTGAATGACAAGCCGTAGGCTTCATGTTTTTTCCCAAAATGCAGATCTTGGTAACAGTTGCTAAGTTGTAAGATAGGGGCTGTGTGGCTTATTCTTTGGACTGCTCTTTTGTTTGTAACAGGATGATTTGGATGGTTCATTTAGGATTTCCATCTTTTGGGTGTATGCAGGTGCAAATGCTAACTGAAACAAATTGAAAATAGAGCATCTTCAACATTAATGTCATCTATGTTCAGTTTCATAAAGCTACACTTCAATACTATATTTTAATTTCTTTTTCCACTGATGTAGTTACTGGGAACATGTTGGCTTCCCTACTAGTAACTGAGTTGGAGGCTAAAGTAGTTCAATGGCTTCTTAATTTAAAGTGGATGTTTTCAGGAAAAACTCTTAAAATGCTTACAGAATGTACTAAAATTGAAGCTTACTTGAGGGGGGAGGGGGGAGAAACAAATTCATCATCCAATCCCCTCAGTTTTAAAAGGAAGTAGAGATTTCTTGCATATCTATTTTGCTTTCTATACACTGGGCAAAAGACAGCTGAAGTTGAGTGAATGAATCTAAAACTGAAGTAAAACTGACCTACTTTGGAAGGTTCAAGGTTGGATGAATGCTGTTATGTTAGATTTGGGTAACTGTGTGGGCAGGATTTTTGAACCATGCTTTTCTTTTCCTGAAATTGGTAATTTCATTTGGCTGAAATTAGCCAGACCTTGGCTTGGGAAAGAGCAATGACAGTGTTCTTCATTGAAAGGGTTTATATGTTGTTCTTGCCTTCCTGATTTTTGGTTAGTTAAGGAAAGGATTTCAGCTAGGATGCTTCTGTTCTGTGTTAAACAGTTTGGGTTTATTTATATTTGTGCTGGTGGGGTGGCCAAGTAAGAAGTAAGCTGTAGATACCAACTGGTACTGAATGATATTATTATTTGTAGTATGCAGGTGATCTCTGGTCTTCCTTCAGGTTTCTCTGCCTTATTACCCTGGACTTCCACTAAAACAAACCATGCAATAGTTAAAGCACTACGACTTAGCTCTCAGAAACTAACTGTAAAGCATTCTAGTATCTCCAATTTTTCAGTAGATTCTGATTTTAGAAGTACTTTACTGTTCAGCAAAGAGAGGTATGCCTGATGTAAAATGTAGCTTGTTATCACTGAGTAGTTTGGTATGTCATATAATCATTTTCAAATGAACTCATGTTTTTTTGGTGCAGACATATCAAAGCATCAGGGCTGCTGTTCTTATTAATTATTTCTTTTATGAAGTAGTCTCATTTTTCCTATGTGCTTGTGCATTAAATAAAATATGCAGTAATAGAATAAACATGGAAAATATCTTACCTGCAAATTTCCTGTTTTCTTTAGTTACCTTCTAATTAAAATTCTTGCTACAGAATTAAGAGGATAATTGATTCCTTTGAAAATGTGTAACAGAATGAAGCACTGTGAAACGCCTGTCCCTGGTTAACAAATGATGCCCAGAACAGCATATGATGAATATTAGTTGGATAGTTTAATACACTGCTAAAGAGGTTTACAAGCTACTGTGAAGAGTAGAAAATACAAGAATTGAAGCTTATCTGTAACTTAACATGTGGGAATAATATTTAGCATTTCTGTCAGGCTTTCCACTTGAGGATTTTGAAGTGCTTTGCAATACAAATGACAAATTAATCCTCAGAATATTCCTTAATGCTGTTATTTTCCCTCTTAGTTCCTTTTTTATATGGAGATATTAGATTTTTTGTTTTAATTTAGTTTTGTAGGCAAGAAATGAATTATATGTAGGACACTGAAATGCTGAGGAGTAGCAGGATTTTGCTCACATATCCCTTTAAAACAGAGCATTAAATACAGAGCCATATAAAATGTTTCAGTATACGATGTGCATATTTAATATTAATGGAGAATCCCATAAATCATTTTGACTAGCTAAACTCTATTGTGATTTTAAGAGTTGTAGGTATTTTCCCATCTTGATGTGCAGCAATGCCTTGCACTGTGTGCAGCACTCTTGGACAAACTGGAGTTGTTAAAGAGTTCTCCAGTTCTGTCACAATGCAAAATGAAGCCATGAGCTAAATGGCAAGCACCTGAAGTTCCCCAAATTTCTATCTGCTGCTTCATGGAAAATGCAATTGGGAACCCTTGTTACTGTCTTGTTAACCAATACAGAAGTCTCCTTCGGGGCTTTTTTTGGCTAAGTGGAAGTCCCTGCATGAAGCACTCCAGGAACTCCTGCAGTCTGCATGACCTTTGGGGAGTGGCTGTCATTCACCTGCTAAATTAGCAGCAGTGACTCTTAAATGAGCATTGACAATGTGTAGCTTGCTTTTAACTGGGTATGATGTCATTAGGAAATCAGGTTAGAAATACAAAAATTCTGTCAAGCTTCAGATTAGCAATAATTTTCTTGCAAACAGGTTAGAAATGGTGTATATATGTTAGAAATGGTATGTGTATATATACGAAGGATCATAATGACAGGATTTATGTGCCTTGAAAGAGAAACGCCAAATTTCTGATGCCAGTAGAGAAAGGGAATATGTTGTCATTTGTATGTTCTTCTGTTAGATTGAAGGAAAAAAAGTAAACAGTAATCCAGTGAGATGAACCTTCTTGGATATTTGAGATTTTTTCCTTTTTTTTTTTTTTCGTTTCTGGAATAAGAAATTGTAACTAAAAATTAAGAACTTAGAATAAAATTCTGTCAACTATAATTGATAATTTTTAATGTGAAATCAAACTAGACATAATTCTACCTACAGAAACCAGATCTGAATATAAACTGGTTTTATTTAATTTTCTTGTGAATATTGGTCTTCAGTTGAGAAGTTAACTTTGACATTTTGTTTTGTGAAAAGTTGCTTGAAACTAATATTGTTAGCAGTCTAGCATAACAAGGTGAAACTGAAAGAACCCAAAAGCAGACATGTATCACTCTTAGTCATGTCTGTGTGTCTGCTTAGATAAGGTTATAAACTAATTAGTGAAGAAGTAACTGCAATAGAACACTTTACCTCTTTACCTAGAATTTCCACTGCAGAGCAAGTCTGAACAGGGTAAAAAGCTGCAGACACTCATAAAAATTACTTCAAAAATCCGATTTATTTTTTAAGGCAATTCAAGGCAGTTATTAGTGATCAGAAAATGTCCAAATGGAAAAGACATTGAAATGTATTATGATTACATGCAGAACTGCAAAAAAGATTGAAATAAAGGGTTTGAAGTACTACCAAAGCAATGATAGTAAAAAGATGACAGAAGTAACAAAGATCATGCTCAGAAACATGGGAAATTGTCAAATGATTTCACAAGGTAGTTGTGGTTCTTAATCCTAGAAAGAAAATGTTATTTACTGAGATCTAGAGAAAAATTATCCCATTACTTTGTTTCCAAGATGCAAATTATTCAAGCCAAGATCGATAAACCCAGTAAATCATATTTCTTCAAAGTACAATATTGCACTAACGCCCATTATGAAAATTATGAAACACAAGTGTAATACTTCTGGCAACTACAAAAAAGAAGGGTTGTGTATTGCCAAAAATTGCTCCCTGTGATAATCAGTGGATTCTGTAAGAGCATATTAAACAGAGCTGTCGCATATGTAGCATGATTTTATGAAAACTGATAGCTGAAGGGGATCATATAGTTTTTCATGGAGAAATCCTGGCTGGTGGCAGTACCTTCAATGTTACTGTTACGTTTATTAATAACAGTTTTCTGGAACGATTGTTCAGCTGTACGGCAGTTTGGCTGGTGCTTGCCGACTGTGAAAACAGTTGAGAACAGGTCTTTTGGTTGGGGTTGGGTAACATGACCTCAAGAGTCATTTCCAACATTAACGTTTTTGTGCTTCAGATTCACTGGGTCTCATTTAGCTTCAGTTGTTGGTTAACAGTAATGGGAAGGGAAAGTAAGAAAGTAAGGCTTTCTAAAACTTGAGGTTTTCCTAATGGTTAATGTAATATTGTTGTCAGAGTGAAGAAACCAACCGGGGATTGTGTTGTGGTCACAAACTTCCAGCACTGGTGATACTATGAGACATTGTGGTGGGTTCACCTGGGTCAGCAGCTAAGCACCCACAGAGCTCTTGGCCCACCAAATGGGCTGCAGGAAAGAATAGGAATGACTAAAGTGAAGAAACTGGTTGGTCAAGGTAAAGACTGTTTATTAGGTGAAGGAAGGAGGGTGCAGGAGCAAGTGATGCTAAGGCAGTCACTCACCACCTCCCACGAGCAATCTGATGTCCAGCTTCTGGGCAACAGATGCCTTGGAAAGTACCTCCTTTTTCTGCTGTCCCAGCTTTTATTGCTGAACATGATGCTACATGATAGCGAATATCCCTTTGGCTAGCTGGCCCAGCTGTGTCCCCCTCCCAGCCTCTTGGTCAAGCCAATCCTACTTGTCAGGGAGAGTGGGAAAAGGGCAGGAGATGGAAAAAGGGAAACCCTCAATGTTGTACAAGCACTGTTCATCAGCTGCTAAAACATTGCTGTGTTATCAACATTATTTCAGACACAAATTCAAAACACCATATGAGCTACTGTGAAGGGTGCTAACTCCGTCTCGGCCAGACCCAGTATAGTCATCAACTATGCAACTATGATTTGTACAGGAGAAAACTTTTAGTAGAATGTGTATAGAAGTTTCTTACAAATTCTAGGGATTTTCCTTCATTTCCCTTGCTGATGCTGTGGAAAAATGCAGTGAGTTACTTCTCTCCTTCCTGTAGCTCTCCTACAGAGAGGAGAGAAGATGCAGGGAGACTAGGCTGAGTGAACATGTAGTTCTGCTAAGAAGGAGTCTGAAAGGTGAGAATAACTTAAATACATATGGAGTTCAGTGTAAACTGAGAAAAAGAAGATTATTTAATCTAGCAATGAGAGTTTAGTAGAGTTTAGGCAAGCAAACTGTAACGTTTTCTTCAGTCTGGGATTTTTGGGGTTTTTTTATGTTGGTTTTTTTCTGGGGGGTCGGGGGCGTGATTGGTTGGTTTGTTCTGTTTGTGGGTTTTTTTAACTTATCTCTTCATTTCCTGGTCTTCCCATCCCTTTGTCCTCTGCCTTCCTCCCTTGTCTTGGCATGGTTTAAATGACTCTGTTGAAGATCAGGATGATACTATTTCATGCACATTTTTTTTTCCTTTAATATCCCAGTTCTAGAAGATGCTTGAACTCTTCGTGGCATCCCCTTTTGACATCTCCCCAGCTTGTATGTAATTGATAAAAATAAACCTTATTAAGCTATTATTTTCACTCCACCTGGTACTGCAGTAGTTTGCATCTAAATACCGCTATTACTGTGCTTATTCAGCATCACTCTTGTTTTCTGGCCATGTTTTGTGTCTGAACTCCTGGGTACTCCAGTTTGAATAGAATTATATTTTGCACATTTCACGTGTCTTGCATCCCCTGTAGGCATTGTGTCAGAGTGCTTTGGAAGGCGGCAGTAACTAAAATACCAACAGATGGGAGTGCATTAGCACCAACTTTTGGTTGGGTAGCATTATAACTGTAGAGAAGGCTTTTGTATTTGCTTTTTACTTCTGGAGCACAAATGTGTGGGGTTTTCTTTTATTTCTTTGGTTTTGGTTTTTATTCCTACTCTGTTTTTCTAATGTTCAGCGGGTTTAGGATTTCATAATTATACTTCAGAATGTTTCACTTACAGTTCAAGAAAAAAATGTGCAGGTCCTTTTGTGTGTAATGTCAGACCTTCAACTTTTTCTTCCAGATGATTTTGCCGATATCAATTACAATAGCACACTTTGCTACACTGCAACAGAAGTGGGGCAATGTTTGACATTTTCTGACTTTATAGGTAAAAATCAGGCCCCTTCCCTTTTTTCTTTTTTTTTTTTTTCTAAAGATCTGAAAACAGCCAGCTTCTTAGTGAAGCAGTGCTTGCTAGTTAAGACTTTGGCTGCTGCTTCTGATTATGAGTGACCTAAAGTAGAGCTCTATCAGAAACAGACTTTTGTTAATGCAGACACAAGGCTTCCTAGTGTGCAGTAAGGATCTTCTAGAGTTTGAGGTTCAATGAATGTATCTTAATAAAACTAGAAGGACTGAGGAATATGTAACTTTGCCTATTGACATCCTAGAGGACTAAAAAGAAATTAATCAAAAGTACTCAGGTGAATGATTTTATTAGACTGTAGAAGACTTTATATCTGGAATCATCTGGTCAAAAACTGTTATACTTTTCATCATAAGGAATTTCTTTTTTTAACAGGACCCCTAATGTTATGTTGAAATATGGATGTTCTCAATAATACTAATCTTATTTAGACATTTTAAGTGATCAAAGTACTTGTAGCCAGAGACAGAATTAAAAAGGCCTTTGTGAATTGAGAAAGTCTGGAAATGATGATTTGGCGCTGTCTCATGCAAACAGAAAGGTGAAGACTGCAAAGATAGAGGGATTTCTCAAAAAAACCCCAAACCATTGTTAAAATTCATTCCTCAACTACCATTGCAGAGTTTTACCTAGCACTTCAAAGAATGATTATCGGTGGGCTGGATCTGTTCATATTGCTGTTCAATATTTTAGAATTTTTTCATTCTTATGTAGAAGATGAATCTATTCACAAATAGACAATACAGGAAAACCTATTACAGTTTTGTAGTTTCCTCTGGGGGGAAAGCGTATAGAGTATTTCTGATGTACTGGATTCTAGAAATGGAGACTTCTTTGCTGGGTTTAAAGCCCAAAATCACTTGTACAGCGAACAATGTTGATTAAGGTAGGGTGTTTTTACAGTACTGTATCTATGGGCTGTTTGTCTAGTATGAACAGTAACACTGAGTTGTAGTAACTTTTTTGTAAATAGCCATTCACGTGTGTGTCTAGTTGGGACAACTCTTGTTCTTTTGAAACTCTAGAAGGCTTGCTGACTATTTTTGGAGTTTTTTCTTTCCATATTATGTCCATAAACCTCCAAATATCTAAAGCAAGCATGTTCTAAAGGTGTATTTTCTTCAGAGAAAACTTACTAAGGCTGACGTTTTTATCTATATCTAGACCTTCTCAAAGAGTTCTAAATTACCACTTTGATTAGCCAAAAGAGATGAATCTACTGAGATAATCTAATTTTGGTGGTGTTTTGTTTGTTTTATTTTGTTGTTAGGTTTGGGCTTTTTGTTTTCCATGGAAATATTTCTTAATGTTTTGGGCTTTTTTTTCAGATTACTGAGTTTGTTTCTCTGGTTGGCTTTTCTGATTCATGTCTTATATTCATGTATATCATATCATGCTGTTCCAATATGAGTTGTGGTCAATGGTTTGCTGTCTGCGTAGAGATCATTGACAATTGGTGTTCTTCCACAGTTGGTAGTACGACCGACACTGTTTAACATCGTGGTCAGCAACATGGACAGTGTAATCGAGTGTACACTCACCATGTTTGCAGCAACACCCAGGCGTGTGATGCAGTCAACATGCTAGAGGGAAGGGAGGCCATGCAGAGGGACCTTGACACTCTTGAGAGGTGGGCCTGTTGAAGTTCAACAAGGCCAAGTGCAAGGTCCTGCACGTGGGTCAGAGCAATCCCAAATACAGCTACAGGCTGGGTAGAGAATGGATTCAGAGCAGCCCTGCAGAGAAGGACTTGGAGGTGTTGATGAGAAACTTAGCATGAGCCGGCTTCAGTGTGCAGTCACAGCCCAGAAAGCAACCGTATCCTGGGCTGCATCAAAAGGAGCGTGACCAGCAGGTCCAAGGAGGTGATCCTGC
>JBCJKH010031468.1:0-51958 GCA_039877255.1 Loriculus beryllinus
CGAATTGTTTTGGAAAGGTGAGCACACCCGATACGGTGTCGACAGCGGATATATATTTAGCATACTCATGCATATTCATAGCTTTTCTAGGAACTAATTATAATACTTGCATCCTAATTATGCATGTGCTTTCTTTCTGGATGGGGTCTTTGGTAGTTGTCGATGGTCTACCTCATTGTTTACTGAATGACCTGAATGCTTGTGCACACTTCCAAGGTCTTAGTGCCTAGTTAGCAGTTGGTACGTCCTTGCTTCTGTTCTCTTCCAGTCTTGCTCCATGGTGGGTGCCGCTTTGCTGTCTTGAAGGCTAGCATCCTTGGTCTTATTTACTGTCTCCTTAGTTGTTATTAGTCCCATGATGTTCCTTTCCCCATCAGCCAAGTATTTCTTTCTCTCTGTGTGTTAATAAGTTAGAACAGTTTGGTCTATTCTACGATGTTAAAGGCACACGTACTATTGTTAGTTTTAAGGATTAAGGTTACATTTACCCCCTTGGAGACTTACTGGATATACATTTATCCTGTAAGTCTCATTCTATACCCTTTACTCATATTTGATTCTAATACACGATTGTGACCAGCAATTAGAAAATTGAATCATGGTTCTTGCAAGATTAGAGACACAGATTATTACTATAATGATCACAATCTAGTTTTCTAACCATATCTATTTTAGTAGCCAAGATGTAAGTCTATGCCATAATTCTTCAAATACCCAGCCTGATGTAATATCTTTGTTTGCTTCCAGATTTCTGCTAGATCTGTGGATATTCTGCCATTCTGGTATATGTATGTGCCAAGAGCCACAAGGTTCTGCAGTCTTACCTGGAATAGGCTACATACTTCAATCTGTAATGCCTGTATAGCACCTGGGAGTGCAACACCCAACATACATTTTCCAGTCCATACTGGAAGAAAGGGCCTTCCTAGCAGTATTATTACACAATCAGTACCACTCTTCCCATTCTGGAGCATTCCAATAGCCAGTTATGGGTCCCTTGATCTGGAGTTGCATTGTCCAGCTGCAGCCTGGGTGATGTCCTACCATGATATTGCCAGAGCTAAGGGTTTTACCCAGTACCAGCAGGTATTTTCTGAGATCCTTTCCAGAAAGGAAATACCAGCTTTCTGTTCTTTCACCTCGACTGTATATGCAGCAGCTGGACTCTTTTCCTATAGTAATAAACTAGTTGTTTTTATCCATTGTGTCTTGCCTCTCAACCTGGAATGCTCAAACTCTGGAAGAGGCATCCCAGAGCACAGTTCACAAAGTGAAGCCTCCAGTCCCCTGCCCCCACAGACGAGGAGGCCAGAAAGAAAGCCCATGCTGAGAGTCACCAACACGCAGTGAGTTCCTCAGTAGTGTCACCAACATAGTAATCTGTCCTAGCTCTGCTCCCTAAAATTCCATCTGCTTACAGTGTCTCTTTTGGTGCGAACTCGAGTGTGTCTTGGAGCAAGCTTTACAGAGTGCAGAAGCCCAGCTTCCTAACCCCGAGCAGGCAGGTCAGAAAGCTGGTGCTGTATATCACCAACAGGGTGATATCCACCTGCTTACAGTGTCTCTGTCTGAGATCGTGTGTGTCCTGGAGCAGGGCGCACAGAGTGCAAATGTCCAGCCTACTCCTAAAGCTGAGCAGGCAGGTCAAAATGCTGGTGCTGGGCATCACTTACAGACAGTGAGCTCTGCAGCGGTGCCACAAGCATGATCATCCGCAGTCGCTGTTTTAACTAAAACTCCATCTGCATACTGTTCTTCTGGTGCCTTCTTTCAGGCGTTACATATCACAGTTCATAAATTGAAGCATCCATCCCCTTGGGATGAAGGGAGAAGTGGGACAGGTGGGGGATGTGACTATATTGTGTGCTTTCCTGTGGTGTATGTTCTGGATCAACACCCGCAGTGGGAAGGTCTCTCCTATGCTCTTATCAGGGGTATCGGGCAGACTGTGGCACACTGTGGACTTGAGACCCCATATACAACTCATTTGATACGGTCTCTCTGTGATATTCATGTACTAGAAGTTGGCAAATATAACTATGTCCATGTTTCTATTGACCCTTGGAAACCTTTATAGATATTGCTGGCTTCTTCTTCCGATGTAGGCTGGCCACCTGTGTCGGAATGAGTGTGCATTTTGGTCAGCATAAAAGCCCAAGCCTTGTGCAATGTGGGGGAGGCAGAGTCTCTGAGGGGACGCCTGCTAAAGTTGAGCCTGCCACCTCACACTGCGATGATGCTTCTCGGAGCTGGTTTCCTGATTGTCTTCACAGGGTCCTTGTGCCACGTTCTGTACGTGGGACCGTGTAGTGGGAGTAATGGTTGTCTGAATTTTGTATTTCAAATATTGTAGTTGTGTGGAGTGTGCTTTGTTTAGGTTTAAGGTGCCCAATTAACAATTGCAAAGTCTGTGTAACTGTACTAAGAATCTCTATATAAGATTAACACTTTGTTTAATAAAATGGCATTCACTTGATCATATTGGCTGTCTTAGTGTTGTCCATAGGAATCTCGCTCCAGCAAGTTTCCTCATGGCGTTGAGTGGTACATGGAAGGGAAGGGCAGGAGGATCATTTCCTGCATCCCCAAGATGCTCCTCAGGGTTTGAAGAGCAGGGCCTCTAAAGAAACATCTCCATGCCAAGCCAAATAAGGACGAAGAGACCCTGGGCAGCCTTCACAGGGTCAGATGAAGCCATCTAAGAGGTGTTTCAAGGGCAATTGCCTCCCTGACAGCCGCTAAAAGGCTGAGATAAATCACACACAAAATACACCTATTTTTCATCTGTTGACTACAAAGTGGAGGCATTTAGTGCTGGTCTCAGAGCTTAAAGCTAGAGATGATGAATTCCACTTTCTCAAACCATCTATGTTGACCCAGCATGTCATTAACAGCTCAAGCAGGGAAAGAGCAACACAGATCGATCCTTCTATTAACATCAAGCCAGAACATCACCTGAATGTGATCATCAAATAATAGCTGAACCCACAGCAGCTATGGATGGCAATGTCACAGCCTACTGACATCCTTCTCATGCCCTGGAAATACAGCCTGGAATTTATCAGCCCTTGGAATCACAGTGCATCAGTTTAAAGAGTGAATCACAGGCAATTTAATTCTATTACCCAGAAAAACAAGCAAAATTGATTACAGGCTCCTAAAATATGAATCCCTGATGCAGAGATTTGCTGCTCTGTAAGGACAGAGGATCCCAGAGATTTGAGGGGCCTTCTGCAGATGCAATCTGCTTTTTCCCTTCCCTGGAGAGGTCTCATGTTTTAGGACTGAAACTGGAAGTGGAGGCAGCAGTTTTGCCCTGGCTGGCTTTCTCTTTATG
The DNA here is from genome assembly GCA_039877255.1 of Loriculus beryllinus. NCBI lineage: Eukaryota > Metazoa > Chordata > Aves > Psittaciformes > Psittacidae > Loriculus > Loriculus beryllinus. The sequence continues at coordinate 3,338 of JBCJKH010031468.1, forward strand.
CCTTCACGGAGCACGGACACAGGATCTCATGCCAATGGACTCCTTCAGCCTTTGCTCCTCAAAGTTTGGAAAACTTCAGAGGGATGGCCTGGGCAGGCTGCAGGAGGTAAATTTGTATTTATGCTTTAAGGAATGTGAAAACAAACGTATAACACAAGTCTCCAGGCTCCCATGGACCTGTACCCTGCCTCCAATGGGAGCCATCTAACACTGCCCATCTCTAGGTCCCTCCAGCCCATTCCTAAACCAAGAGTGGCTTTTGATTGATGCACCCAGTGGATGGGAATAGCAGGTGTGTCCCTCATTGCTCCCCTTCAGTTGCTTCTCACTGTTACCACCCCAAGATCAATATGAGTTTGTTCCCTGGCAACACAGCTTTATATCATTCCCGTAGATTTCCTCAGCAATTCAAATCCAATTGAGTCCAGCATCAAGTGGCTCTTTTCACAGCCTGGGTGGGGATCTGTGTTTTGCCTACCTTTAAGTAAATGAATTACTCTCACATTTATGTGGCAGCATTCGGCTGAGCACATTTAGGGAGAAGCCAGCTCTGCTGTTCTCCATCAGAGCTCTAATGCATGAGATGCTCAACTTCCTCATAAGCAGTTCTTGCTGCTGTTGTCTTCTTAGATGAGCCAGCCAGAATCACCAAGCTGAGTCACTTCATGCACAGTTACGGTCTTTAGGAAGAAGTTGAGGTGTGTTTCATGACATAAGATGTTTGAGAGGGTAAACCTTGTCTAAAAACAGGGTCTCCCTTGCTTAGCTCCACCCCAAGCACCCAAACTGGTTGAGTTTTCCTGACTTCCTTACCCCAAAATCAGTCCTCATTGGTATAAACTTTCTTTTACTGCCTACAAGGTAAGAGACTCTGCCAGCTGGAGTAACCAAGCTTCCCCAGCACATCACTGGAGCTGGGGACAACCACAGAGGCCAGGGACAAAGCCTTATGTCGGAGAAGGCAACTTATACCAGGTTTCTAAAGCAAATCTTCCTTTGAGTCTGATGCGTTGCTTACTCCTGCAGCAAAACACAGAGAGGTTGTAACCAACAGTTACTAGTTTTATAATCAGGGAATGCAACTCCAAACAAGCCAAGGGAACTTCACTTTAGGTGGAACAAACTCCTCTGTGAGGGATGCAGCAGAAGCCCTGGAGAACCAACAGCTCCCTTAATGGTCAGCGGAGCTAACCCAAGGATGGACCAGGTTTGCTGTGGAAACTGGAGACACAGAACATCCCCAGAAGTCAAGAGGAGACTTCCATCTTCCCTGATGGAGATGAGCTTCTCAGAGTTGCACTGCTATTATATTCTAGTACTGAAAACTTGAGATAAAGTTATCAGATGTTGTGCTCCAAACAGACCTTCTAACCTGACCCCTACCTGCACTGGAAACAACAACAAAAGGAATCCAAACTCCTGCTATGGAAGACAGCAATCAGCTTTATACCATTTACTTGAAAACACTTAACACTCTGTACTGTGTACTGCATGTATTGGCACCCTCGCCAGAGGCTGCTTATCACTGGGATTTAAAGCACAGCCGAAGGAAAAGAGCTTTTCAGTTTCCAGATTGGCTTTTCTAAAATACTGATTTATTTCAGCAGAAAGGTGGCAAATTCAGGACAAACAAGCATTTCTGAAGACTTTGGTGAAATTCTATTAAATTATTTAGGGAGCATCTTAACAACAAAAGCCAAACCAAAGCAAACCCCCTCAGAGCTAGTAGAGATTCAATTGTTTCTGTTTTTCCTTGAATATCCATTCCACTTTTTCTGTTCATTTCTGGCTTGGCATTTCATTTCTACCTGAATTGAAAGTTATACTTAGCACTGTCCTGCTGGTGCTTTGCTGGGTGAGCGCGCTCTGCTCCTGTCTGGCTCAGTGCAGCTCCCTGGAAGGCTGCAGGTGATGGAGGGTGTATTTGTAGCTCTGCCTGGAGCTGTGTAATAGAGCAAATCCTCTCTTTGATGAATGAAAGGTAACCGCAGCTTAGTGGGAGATGATTCTCCCAGGATAAAAGCAGCTGATCTTGACAACCCCTCTTGGCTGTTTATTTTATTGCTGTGGACAGCAGCAACTGCCGCAATTAAAAATCATTGCTGCAATCACCATCACAGCCACGCAGCTCCAATGTGTAACTTCAAATCTGATGTTGGAAACAGTTTTGCTGCCTCTAAGCAGCTGTGGGGGTAACAGTAAGATCCAGACTGTGACCCAAGGCTGTAGACATTGAGTCTGATGAAACCCACAAACATTAGACAGCAAAAAATTAACCCAGGAGTGAGGCAGTGTGCTCCTCCCCACCCCAACCTGGCCTTTATTTTCTGTAACACTACTCAAGTGATAACCACCAGTGGGAGTGGTTGTGACGGTTGTGTCTGACTCAAAGTGGATTCACCAGAGACAGAATGCTAGAATAACAGGTTAGAAAAGACCCCAGGGATCATCTGGTCCAACCTTTCTAGGCAAAGCATGACCTAGACTGGATGTCCCACCACCCTGTCCAGTCAAATAGTAAAAGCCTCCTTCCCTGAGGAGGATTTTCCCACAGGCTGATTGCTCTCACTGCGACACATTGCTAATTCTTTTTCATGAGTGAAGTGTGTCACTCCATCTGCAACAAGGAGAAAAGCAAATGGGAAGCAGGCACACGCAGGATGGTGCCTGATGTCCCCAGTGATTTCCATGAAACCATTCACTAACATCCAGGAGCCTCACTTTAAACACACCTTTGGTGTGTTTGCTCAGAAGAGCTCCATGTCTGTAGACATCCACCCCTCAGAAAACTCCCATGGAAGCTGACTTTGGGTGTTTCTTCCTTTCTACAGCAGCCAAAAGGACTTTGGATGCTTTGTGGGACAAGCTGTTTGCAGCAGTGGATACCTACCCGCCTCTGTCATAGAACAGGAACCATGTTGGCTTTGCACCTGTAGTTTGAAGCAAAGCACAACCTGCGTAGCAGGGACAATGGACAGACAGAGCCCTGACATCACAACCAGCTTCAGTGTCCTGAGCCCAAGCTATAAATATCTTGCTCGAGTAAGTTTATGCAGCCTTTTTACAGAAGCACTGAGGAGTTATGTTTCACTTGCTGGACACTTTTAAGGCTCAGCTGGGGCAGGGTGCTGGACATCACTGAGGTCCCTTCCAACACAGTATTACATGATTCTATGAAACAGCTTGCTTGGTGCCAAGGGTGACTTCAGTTCCCCTCTTAGGCCTGCAGAAAGCACACCTGACAGGCAGCTCAGCGTGAATATAGATTCTAAGTACAAGGATGGAAAGAAAGCCCATCCATTCACAGTCAGCCCATCTCCCAGCATCACAGCTGAAATGCACAAGTCATCATCAGAACAACCTAGTCTAGCAGAAAGAAAACATCACACACTTCACCAAGCCCATAGTGATTTTTCTATCAGGATGGTTTTCTTACCAATGCAATTCCATTTTCCTCCAATACCTTCAACTGTGGAAATATGCTTTACTGCCAAAAATAAATTCCAGTCTCCAATACAATAATTTCTTTCCAAAGAATGTAGAAAAACTACTAATATGACATTACTCCCCTGAACTTCCCAGATTATGTCAATGAAGAAAATTAATTACTTGCTGTTTAGCATCAGCATTAAACAATATACAATATATATACAATATATATAACTATATACAAGAACTGTGGATGATAAAATGCATTTAAATTGACAGTTCAGGTTTTTCTTTGTTTGTGTTTACCATCCCTGGTTGACATCATGACCCATGTTTTTAAGTGAAAACAGGAGCTGCTTTCTCCAAAATTACCTACAACAATGGCTAAAAACTTCTAGAAAAACACCTCTTACACTGAGATTTATTGGGTTTTACAGAAATCTCATTGAATTTTCAATCTACAGATTTCAATGTTAAAAATGTGCTTTAAATGGAGAGACATTTGCCTTTTCAGTAATAATATGAAGAGGAATGAAAAAAGAAAGTGACAAAAAGGATGTGCAAACCCAGATTTTATAAAAAGGCTCAGTTCTGCTGAAGAGCTAAATTATTTTATTTCATCTTAAATTTTGAAACTTCTTTTTAAGTTTGCTTCAAATACATGTAGTAGGCATACTGCCTTTTCTCCAGAAGGGAGTATGTCTAATTCCTCCAGACTACCTTATGACTCGTATGTTCAAGTCTGCTTATATTTAAATTACAAAACTTGCGAAGGAGAGCACCATCTTAAACAAAGAAAAGTCACATTTTATTTAAAAACCCACACAATATAAAACAATTACATACAATTTCAAGTTCTAAGCACTTTCTGGACCCTGCTGAGGCACAAGGAATGCACATTTGCACAGTCTGGAATAGTCCTTTTTGCACACCTGACCTTCCTAACTCTGCTTCTGCCCTGGTTTTCTCTCCTTGCCCTGGTTCAGGCTGCTCCCTACCACTGTTACAGCCACATATGTTGAAAACACAGCTGAATACCAGCAACATGTTAAGCTATCTTCCCTACAGTCACATTTCTTCGAGTGTCTCTCTCTTACACGTTTCAGCAGGCAGAAGGAATAGTATAGAGGCCGTTACTTTGCCTCTCTAAAAACACACAATAGCTTTTGTCTGTAGTTTATTCTCCCCGAATGATTCATCCGTATTTAGCACCAAATATTACAAGTATGGAGGCACACACCTATGCAGCGCTCTGTGGAACTGTGCTTCAGTTAACAGGACCATTAGCATTAGTTTTGCTATCAAGCTTTCTACTGGTAACTTGCAAAAGATCAGAAGAGTGGATTCAACATTTTCCTCAAGAACTGACACTTTCTAAAAGACTATTTGGAGCAAGGCACTCTTTCTAGTGCTCTTGGAGCACGGCAGCAAATTTAATACAGAGCTACCTAATGTCAGAAAACAGACGGTGAGAAGATACAACATTGCTTAGCTCTGCTTGAATGCAAAAGCTGACAATTTGACATTTGTAGGTTGATCTAAAGGCTTTGTTTTTTTGGATAAATTAGAGTCCTCCGGTTTTTGCTCCTCGTTCTTTTTCACTTCATCTTCATCAGCTGCGGGGCGCTTTCGTTTTTTATCTTCTTCTGAATCATTAACTGTTCCTCCTTTTGCTTTCTCAGTCCATGCCTTTGAAGCAAGTACATCATTACAGAGAAAACCACCAATTAGGCCACAAAACTCAACACTATTTTATACACCTTATTTCTTGGATTCTAAGGAAGCACTGAAGTAATTCCTGAACTTATTGGAACTAATTAAGGGCCAAATCAGGAACAATTTCCTCGCTTTCCTTTTTTGTAACAACATTTTCCTTCAAAACTATACTTCATTTGAGCCTGTATATGAAATTGAAACTCTTAATTGCCTTTCTGGATAAATAAGAAACCCAAAAGGCCTTAGAACAAATTTAAGCCCCAATGAATAAAGCGTGGCTACATTACTTTTACTGTCTTCCCAACTCCTTTGTTATTTCTTCATTGATTACATTTCTCTCACATGCACCACTTTGGAAAAGCCGCTTTCTGCTATTATTTATTATCCAGACAGCTTATATTTTCATAAAGTGTATGTTGCAGATCACGGCCCAATTCAAAACTGATGTCCATGAAGACAGAAAGCAGTGGAATTTAAAGAAAAATTTCCCAAACAAAAATGACCAAGGGATTCAATGGAGAAAAAAAAGTAAAAAAAAAAAAAAAAATCAGAATTCAAGTATATTTTCTTACCATTCTTTCTTCTGATGACAGCACTCTAAATCGACTCATGCCTTCTTTTATTACTTCTGCTTCATTCAGATCAGGATTATCTTTCAAAATGTTTGCTCTATTCTCTTCTAGCCACATCTGGAATCCTGTCTTAGGTCTAAAACAAGCATACAAAAATTGTCCATTTAAGACTACAGGAAAACCGTATCCCCCAAAACAACATTTCTAAGCAACACCTAACTGGATTATTGGTTCTTGAAAGAAAAGACATATATAGTCAGCAGCCTCTTATTGCAGTATGCTTAAACACGCTGAAAAGGCAGGACTAAGTCAAGCATTTTTATCAAAACTGTGATATATATATGGAGATTAAGATTTTAGTTCTAAAGTGCCAAAGCGTAGTGGTTCTTTTCTGACAGGGTCCCACCAACCCAAAAACAGAGCATGTTTATTCGCAGGTTTCAGCTAATCCTTTTCACAATTCTCCTTGACACCTCTTTTAGAACACTATCTGTAAAGGTTAATGAAGAGAATGCTAGTCCAAATGAATAATAATTACCTTCATCTTCCTCAGTTAAATGAAGTCTAAATGAAACAAGATTATAATAATACAAGTTTCATGAGGACTGGGATTGTTGGAAAACAATATCTGCTCCAGAGGAACATGACAGGTTAGTGTCTTAGCTGGTAAGAAATGCACTCCTTAGCTGATCTAAGTTTTCTATTTGTTTTCTTTTTCAAACACCACACTGAAATAAAGCTTTTACACTTTCACATAAATCCCTTAGCTTTTAGGCTTCCTTTGAGATTTGCTAGAGATGTTTAAACTTAAGTATTTCCTAGACTCAGAACTGGCATAGCAGCATGGTTTCATTTATCATTCAAAGGTCATTTTCAGATGCGTAGGTAGTATCAAGGAAAAAATCATTGCTTAAAGCCCCAAAATTACATTTTGTATAGTTCATTGATTATTCACTTATGCATTTATTTGTTTCAGGTTGATGTGAAACTTCTACTTTGAATACGGCAGTCATGCATGTTGGGAAAGATTTAGTGAGTAGAATGCTTTTCTCTGTGAGTGTAATGTGGCAAGATGTTTTACGCAGGTTTGTCTGATAATATGCATTGTATAAGCAGCAGTTTACTAAGTTTCTGAAGTGGGTTCACAAATATGACAACTTGTGAGCTAACACTTTAATCTGATATTATGCTACTTTGACCAGTCCAACATCTTCAGAAACAAAATAGCTTTTGGACTTGCTATTCTACCAAAATTGGAGTATGGCATTAAGATGCCAAGTGGCTACTCACCTTCTGTTTTCAGTGTTCTCCTGTGCAGTAACTTTTAATTCATGGGACTCACTTCCTCCTTTTTCTTCCCTTTCTTCTACTGTTTTTTCACTAGAGTTAGGTGTAGGTGTACGAGCCTGGAAGAATGAAGCTGCTGAAATCTGTAGAAATTGAGGTAAAAGGAAAAAAACCCAAAACCATTAAAAAAAAAAAAGGTAAGCACATCTCATTCTCAGACAACACGTACCACTAAGCTTAACAAAACCCAAGCCTGTCCTGAAGACGCAATAATCATTTGCATTAATAGAGCATCTAATCCATCCAATTTCAGCACAGTTGTTTAATTAAAACTATTTAAAATAAAAGCACAAATTCCAGTGCAGAATGTAATTTTTTTTTGCTGTTTTATGTGCTTTTATAGTTTCTGCAGTATGCTTAAATGAACGTTGCCATCTAAGATGCTTTACTTAAAAGGTCGTAAAATTCAATTTACTATTCTTTCCTCACCATAACAATATAAAAAGACTAGAAACATTACCTGCTTGGATTTGGGTTTGGGAATCAGAGGCTTTATAACTGGAGGGCTCTGCTTGTTTACGGCTCGACTGCTAGATGAACAGTTTTTCTTTGAGTATTTGCTCATAGTGTCTAGAACATTTGCTGAGGGGACCACTGGGTCTTTCTTGTTAGAAGACACCTACCAAAACAAATAAATAGACCTTTTATTTATTTTCTGTCACATTTCCTTCCTGTGTCTCTCTAAAATATCTATCAGTTATATTGTAAACTTTAGATATAATAATCTGTTGTGATTTTCAGAACACCTCAATCAACCAGCTGCAAAATTCTTACCTTAAATGGATTCACTCGTCCTTGGCTGCTTGATGCCATTACAACTATTTAATAGGAAAGGAAAAAAAAAGTAAAAATGTGTGCACGTATACATACACATGCATATAATATTAAAATCTATGAAGCAATGTGCACATTTTAGATGACTAGATGAAACAAGATTAGCCTCAGTTCCAAAGAGCAGGGCTAACACTCACTGTGTGTGTTTCAGACTTTCTTCATTGAAAATTGAAGAGGAAAACTAAATCAAAGGCATTAACTATTCCACACCAAAGAAAAGAAGTTCCCACTAGGCTTGAAAGTGGTTGGATAAAGACACACTAATAACCCCATGAGGGTTGTATCACATGCGCTCAGCTATCATTAGACATCAGAAACGCCACACAGGACCAAAGGCTTAAAATACAAAAATACAGGAAGACCTAGTATTTCCTCCACTCCCAAATCCGTTTCCACTCCTATTATTTTTGCTAGAGGGTTAGCAGGAGGGAAGAATAAAGAAGCAGCAAGAAGCCGCATTCTGCCCCTGCCTGCTCAGACTCACAGTTCTACAGCAGGGCTGCTAACTGTACCTTGTAACTGCAAACAATAAATGTGCCTGTGATTAATTAAACAAATCAATTGATCACTGCTCTCATTTTTGCTCTGTCCCAAAGAATGCCTTTGTAACACAGCCAGGCAGACAACTGATTTGGCACTTCATACAGCTAAGGCAATCAGAATAGTATTATGGAACATCACTGGAAAATTATGGTATCAACAGGAATAGGGAACCTCTTAAAAACACAAGAACAAATGCAAGTTACCAATTTGCAACACTGTTATATAATAAATTTTGTGGTAATGGGAGAACAGATGATAAAACCAGGAGGCAAATATCGTGAAGCATGACAAAGTTCTCATCCTGGAGTATAAGGAGATTTACTCACCAGACTTCGGACTGGTGACTTCTGCTGAAGTGACACCTTTGGAGAAAGGATTTGGCCCTTCAGACAAAAGAAAGAGGTGCATACTTAAGTGTACTAAAAACTAATAGCATAACTTCTTAAAAAACAAAACCCCAAACAGACAAGAAAGTTATAGCAAAGTAATCTATACTCTGAAACATGATTTTTTATTTTCAAATTGTACACACACCTTTACAAAACCATCTCTTATCTCCACCTAAGTTTAACTCAGAGTCATATATTTATTCCTTAAACCTTAAAAATATTCCTTAAAGTGTGCCCAGCAAACTACTTGTCTATCCATTCAACTCCTGCAAGATCTGAGCTGCAACCAAAGCAACCATTTCACAAGGTAGCACAGTCACACAGAAATAGTATCAAACAACAGAAAAACTCCCCAAGGCTCCCTCGAGCAGTTAGCAAGCACAATGCATAAGCAAGCTGCAACAGAGCAGATGACATACAGTAAATATGTTTCTTTGCAGCGGCTGCAGGCACAGTCTGAAAAACAGACCTGCTTGATCAGGTAGACACTACCATTTATCTCCAACAGAGAATTCCAGGTAATGGGAAGCTCAGAGGCAGGTATTACTGCATATCATCTCATTATTCCTGTGTATTTTTGAGTATCAACACCCAAATATGACACATCAGAAATAACCAGACCTGCTCTAACTATGTAGCAGGAAACTTAGTCCCTGCTACAGCTGCAGTTTCAAAACACAGCGAAATAAATGGGATTATTTTCTATTTACGTTATTGTCTTCCAAGTCAAATTTCCTGTACCTCACTTGTGGTGCCCTGTGACAGGCTGTGTGCTTGTCTTTACTAAATCTTATGTCAAAAGAACAAAACAAAAGGACAGAAAACCCCAGTGTTTGCATAATTCTACAGACTGCTGAGATACCCAAATGACAAATTATTTGGGAATTTTCCAGAATATTAAGTAAGACACATCTAGATAACTTCCAACTTATTTGGAGAATATATTTTTCTTACTCTCTTTATGTACTTCTGGTGTTTCTTCTGCTTCTCCATAGGCATCAGTTTCCTCAGCATCTTCCATTTCTTGGTCCTGCTGAACATTTCTGACTGGCTGCCGTCTCCACTCCGTGGCAGAGTTGCTGTAACTAAATGGAAGGAATTAATCAGAAAGGAAGTGGTCACCACATTCAGAAGGAAAACTGGAACAATGGAAAGCCAACTGACTTACCTAATTTAGGAAATCAGAACAATAACATTTGGCATTTATTTGCACTAAACCTCTGATTAAACTGTGATGATTACTAAAAATAAAATAAAGATTCATTAACCACTTCAGTTCACCCTGAAGCACCAAGTACAGTTGCCTGAAGTGGCACTCGTGTAGTCATAACAAGATGTTATGACATTTTTTCAGATGAATGGTTGGCAACTATTTTCCTTATAGCTGCACCATTCAGAGGCCAAGCAAGAACAGAGCTCTTCTGTATGGTCTTAACACTCCTCCCTCCTCCCACCTGTTGCCTCAGCATGCTTGACAAAGCAGATGCAGGTAGGAGAGGAAAGGCAGCAGAGAGGGGAAAAAACACAAAGCAAACCTGCAGTATTTGAAGAGCTGGGATTAATTAGGAGGGGAATAAGACTAAACAGGATACACTGAGATGGGATCCTAAAAGTGGGGAATGACTGGAAAAAGACAGGATTTTTAAGGTAGGTGTGGAATAAAACGAGATATAGAGACAAAAAAATAGGTTGGAATCAAATAACCAAACCTGTTCAAGCTAAGGGAAGGGGAAACAAAAAAGATAAAGTCAAAAAAAGCAACTTAATACTAAGTCTGCTTTGCCTCCGAAGCTGTTGAACACACACATACAGTAAGTAAGGCATGGAGATATTTCCCTTTGTGTTAGTATCCTGGTACTGAGGAGTCCTCACAAGATATGAACAGGAATGTACCAGTTTATATGTACAATATTTAAGTACAGTAACCCAAACTTACTTTATAACACATACATTGCAAACTATGGTCCAGAAAAGTCAACTGGACCAAAATATTATATGATCAGTAAAAACATTCCCAGTTTTTTAATCACTGAAATTTGTGTTACCCAGCATTCAAGAAATCCTCTTCCTCCTTCTCTTCACCTTCCAGTGCTGCTGCCAACTCACTTGCTTTTTCTACAGCCATTTCACTAAGTCGCTGAGCTAAATTTATTTTTCGAGAGCGAGAAGCATACTTGATAGCTAAACTCACAACATTTTGTGTCATGAGGTCAGCAAGTTCCACACAGCGAAATTCACGCTCCAGTTTACAAGAAAGCTGAAAGAAAAGAAGCCTTGAGAGTTACACACTTCAGCTACACAGTTCTCTCCAGGTCCAGACTATTATGGTCTTGGTGGAGTGAATGAATAAGACAAACCACCAACAATCATAAGCTGCACAGCAAAGAAAAAGCACTTTTTTTTCCCTTCTTCCTCCCACCCTTCATAGTGACAGGCAGTAACAATATTAACTGCAATCTACCTCTTATCATAGGCAGTGAGCTAGCTGGATTGCCAGTCACTAGCCAGACTTCTAATAAGAAGATTCAGATCAAAATTTACATCAAATGCCATCTACTCAAAATAAAGTCTCAGAGATTCATTCTATTCTCTATTTATTTGTACTTACGGCAAACAACTTCATTAAAAGTTCTTGCTGCTCTTTCACTGCCTGACTTTTAGCACTTTCATCAAGTTCATAGCCATTTTTTGATAAGTAATCCACATGGTTGTGAAATACAACAGAACGCCAGTACTGCTCCTGAAAAAGGGAGAAGGATGCATGTTGTAGGTCAGAGAAGGAAAAACAGCTAATTCACAGGAAATTTATCAACTTATTCTGAAATGCTCCTTTCATCTTGTAAGGAGGGTGAAGGATAGACAATTCTCCTTAAAAGCTGATGCCTACTGAAGAAAAAAGAGACCACACTAAGAGCCATCTACATATAAACTGACCCAAACAGATCACCGTATATGTTGAATTCCACTTATATTCTAGGCTTTCAGCAAGGTGAGACATACATGTTCACTAGTATGCTTCCGGGACAGACAATTCTAGAACAACTTGGTTATTTTATCTTATAACTTCTGTCCCCCAACAAACTGGAAGTATTCCAGGATAACTATAGGAGTAATCATCCGCAAAATATAACAGGCTAGCTCTGTTACAAAATTATTAATAGACCTATTCAAACACAGTATGTTTTCATCAGATCTACTGGAATGAACTGTTTCTTTACCTACACAGAAGTGCACAATCTGTCAAGTTTAATTTACAGCTCCTGTGATATTTTCCTTCTATTATTTTGGAGGAAGCAAGGTGGAAAACACTCCATAGATGACAAGCAAAAGACTTGAACCAAATGAAGGAGAATTCATTAAAAATTACAGTGTTTATTACTGAAACTTTTTTGCTACACTCCTATCAAAACCAATAAATTCAAATAGCATTAAACTGTCTCTAAGCTTGAGGTTAGAATTCTATATTTGTTTCTGTTTTGTGCAGTACAGCTGAAAACCACAAGACTGGAATATTTAAACCAATAAAAAAAGATAAGAATAAATATAGATATTCTTCTAGAAGTTCTCTGCTGATACATCCTGCTTCAACCAGCATCTACCTTAAGAAAATAAGTCAAGCCAGAATGCCTTTCAGAGTGATTATATGAAATTGGGTAGTTAGTACATCTTTCAAAAGAAATCTTCCAAGTGCTTTTGTTATGCCTAACATATGGAAAGACCGGCATTTTCAAGTTTTTCATTCAGACCCAAAAATCTGGTGCTTTTTAGAACATTAACCACTACCCACTAAAAATAATTAAAAAAGAAAGGATGAGAAAGACTTCATCGGTCACAAACAGATTATGTGTAAATACAACCTTGCATCAGCTCTAGCAGCTTTATCTTGTATTCTTCTAGAAACAGTCATGAACCAAACCAAACCAGAAAAGCTATACAAAACACTGAACCCAAACAACCTCCTTAGCCACACATCTTCCTCAGAGTTGTACTACCCTCTTTCATAGTAGAGATGATAAATAGGAATTCTGTATAATCCCTGCTACGGGACATCTGAGACTATCAGCTGTGGACTCAACACCATTCCGTACCTCCATCTGGCCCTTTTCTGTTGTAACTTGACAGTAAGGAAGTTTGAAAGATAATATTGCTACAGCAGGCCGTGGCAGCGTAGGAGGGAATTGGGCTCCTTTACAAGGAATACACCTGTGCAAGGGAAACAAAGAAAACATGCAATCCTCAACACCTAAAGTCACCAGCTGTTCTACATCTAAATCGTGTCCCCTAAGCAGTAAGACAGTTTTAGAGAATTTGCTCTTTAAAAAGTAGTAATTAAAATACTGGCTTAAATATAGCAAGACATAAGACTGCGTTATAAAGGGTTATTTTTACATTGCAACCAATAACAGATTTTAAAACCAGCAAAGCACATGCTGTTCATGTTTCACACTAGAATCTTCAAATGTGGCACATAACAGACACAGATCTCTATCTCACACAATACACAATTTAACAGCTATTACAAAACGTAAATGCAATTTATTAAAATCAGACACTGGACAACTAAAAGTCACTGGAACAAGAGCATCCATGTCTGCCACTTATTTTGATGAAGAGTTTTGGACTCAGGAGGAGAGCACTGTGTTCAGATACACACAGGGGCAGGGGGGGAAGAGGGGGTGGAACAGATAAGCACATACTAAAAGCATAGGCTTATTGGTTCATTATATTTAAATTAGTACTTTCTGGTAACAATCACTTAAATTAAACATTAATTGGGGAAGAGCTGTATTTCCAGCAGCACCAATGCAGCATTGACAAAAATGTCTGGTTTTATAAACTATTTCAGACACCATGGAAAAAAAAAAAGAAGAGAACAGGAAACATTAGTGTTCTGGCTATCTGTGTTAATTAAGGCATATGGTGTTTCTACAACAACCCTCCCTCCTTCTTATCTTTAAAATGCTTTGAATAAAACGTTCTTTGCAAGTCAGACAGCAGCACTCTTTTTCTTGGAATAGAAGGAAAAAAACTCATGCTAACAGACTCATAGCTGACCATCTCATCAATGTGATGTGTCCTGCACATTTTTGGTGGATTTTCTGGAGGCAAACATACTTAATGATCTGGAGAAAGAGCCAGACAATGAACTGACAGTTACCAAATTATTTCCCTTATTACAAAAAAACCCCACAGGATTACAAAGAATGTCACATAAATTTAAATAAAACAGAGTCTCCCACCAATCTCTACAATTGTGCATGACTAGCAAAGTAAGAGTCTAAATTTCAGCAAAATATGTGAGCTGATGGATTCTGCCCTGAGAGGAAAAGGACACAGATCACTGAATAAAGAGGACTACAGACAAGTTAGCAACTAAATGGCCAGGATGTGTGTTACAATAAAAAGAAACAGAGTTATGTAGACATAGCCAGTGTCACATTTTATAAAGTAATGGCTAACTCTCAGCTGAATATTTGAACAATTTCACATATAAAATTGTTCTTCATGGTCACAGTTTATATATTAATACAGGGACAGTTCTGATTCATCTATGCATAATGATGTAGATCATTTATAGGACTGGATTCTTCACAAAGGGACAAAAGGGGAAAGCATAGCAAAAAATTAAATTTAGAAAAAAAAAATTAACCCCCCCAAACCATCCACAGCAGACTCCAAACAGCAATCATAATTTTTAAAGTAGGTTTCTCTAGCAAAATGCAGTCTTATGACGGTGTCTGCATCAGAGATGTGTGATTTTATAATACACAGCACACACCTGTTAGCCAAGGCAAAAAGACACAATTAGTCAGTTACAAATTATAAAACTCTAAATTGGTTTTGAATAAACTCATTAATGAAACATCCATGCAGAATTACATTTATGAACTAGATTATTTACTGTGCATATTTACTAGCCACCTCTTTTACTAAAAGTTGTTTCCAGTTTCTCTTCATGAGAAGTGCTCTGTAATTTAAAACCAAGTCAAACAAATTGCTTCCTTGTGAAATGTCTGACCTGAGCTGCTGGGGATATTCATGAATGCCAACTACCCAGTAATGATCAGATTTTCCTTTGCAATGCTCTCTCATATCACACACTGGGATCCAAGTATTCCCAAGTCCTCGGTTCAACATCCGCACGATTCCCTCTGAATCCACATAACAAGGGGTACCTGTTTATTAGAAATTAAAACAATTATTCTGACAGGCAACTAATTACAGCACAATGTCTGAACTGGTTAGATAATGCAGGGGAACTATGGATCACATATCTCAAATAGGACATGCTCTCATTCCAACAGTACAACCTAGCTGGCAAAAACCAGTTTCCTTAGAAAGATGTGCCACCTTCTGACAGTCAACACTACTGCGGGTCAACTGACAAGTTAGAATTTGAAACATTCTGTGAAGAAATCAAATTCATACCACTTGAGTAGATTCAGTTTATTTCTTTTTGTAAGCAGGGGAGCCAATCGGGAAAGCAAGTGCTGATAACATTCAAGCCTATTCTACTCACAGTGGAAACATACTAAAGATTCTGATAAATACACTGAATAGAAAAAACAGAATTTTGTTTAGCACTGAGACTGGGAAAAAAGTTTATGTTTCCAGGATCACCACTACTAGAAGGGCATTAATTAGCCAAACTCTCCTCCAAAATTCCCTCAACTGCATAAAGATTTCTCACTGTCACTTATGCTGACATTTTGTACCTTCTGCAGAGAATCCAACCCATATCAAATATGATTTCTTTGTAAGAGAAAGAGGGTCTCCATGCAAAATCTGCTTTTTCTTTTTTCCTAGCTCCATCAGCTGTACTCCAAGGCACTGGTCCCCATCAAACCCGGTACCTACAAAGAAGTCGTTCAATAGCTATGTTAGAAAACAAAAGATTTGTCTTGTCTCTTGGCTAAATTTACATTTTGGCTCAAAATCTAATTCTAATGCAGGGTTACCCATGAATATCACTGTCAGACAAGTAACTATTTGTTATTTTAGACATACAAAGCACACATAACAACTACTTCCTTAATTCTCCATAGCAATACATTCTGGGATATCTGAAACCCAAATTTAATCTATTAATGTCACTGTTACAAAGTTCTCCCTTTCTCCGTAGGTTAGTCTAGGCATTCCAGTATAAAACGTAGGCTTTGCTGTCAGAAGTCAAAGATCTGTGGGTTGTGATGGACATGTCTGTAAAGGCGTCACCAAGAAGAAAAGAAGAATAGGCAAGATCAAAAGAAGAAGGAAAAAAAAGATTTCTTTTCGTCCTCATTATACAACAAAGATGTGAACAGGCTGGAGAGAGTCCAGAGAAGGGCAACAAAGATGATTCAAGGACCGTGAAGGCATGTGAGGAAAGGCTGAGAGAACTGGGCTTGCTCAAGCCTAGAGAAAAGAAGGCTCAGGGGAGACCTGATCACCATGTTGCAGTATTTAAAGGGTGGCTACAAAGAAGACAGAGACTCCCTTTTGACAAGGGGTAACAAGGAAAACACGAGGGGTGATGGGCACAAGTTACGCCTGGGGAGATTCAGTTTATAGACACAAAGGGAAAATTTTTCTCAATAAGAACCATTAGCCACTGAAATATCTTCCCAGAGAAGTGATGGATTCTCCAACACTGGCCACTTTCAATATTCAGCTGGACAGGGTGGTGAGACACCTAAGCTAGGTCATGGTTTGCCTAGAAATGTTGGATGATGATCCCTGAGGTCTCTTCCAGCCTGGTATTCTGTGATTCTACAGTTACTACAAATTAACCAGTGTTTGAAGCCAGTAACAGACAAGGATTGAAAACATAACCCCACTTCAAAAGAGACAGAAGAGATAACAGCACCTCTGTGAAAAATAACCATCAACTGCTCTCCATGTCCTGCCATAGACACCACTGGACCTGGGAGACTGAAGATTTCTTTCTGAACTCCTCCAACTGTAAACACACGAACTAGCAAGGCACTAGTGCCACAAGCAGCCCAGCCTTGACCTAGACAGATAGCTTCAATGTCTTCATCCTTTGGCATGTCTACCGTCCATTCCTTGTTTGCATCCCATGAACTAAAATGAATGCAGTGGAGCTTGCTAAAGTAGAGACAAAGAACAACAGTCAAATATCTCAATATGAAGAAAAATACAGTATCTCAAAATACACCAATATATTACATTTTTTATCAGAGAACTGGAAAAGGTGATGGTAACAGAAAGGAACTACAAATTCCAAGTGTTCATTTGCAAAGGTGTTATTCTTATTATTCAAGAACTGAATAGCCAGCTTGACCTCCAGCACTGTAGATTTAGAACCTCTAGAGCCTGAAGGAAAGACAGCTTGAAGGCCTAGGACAAGATTTTTTCTATATGGAAACAGGTAAATGTCCTGCTTAATTAATATTATTAAGAACTGAAGGTGCTCAGTACTCCTGAATATCAGCCCTCATTATAAATCTGTCATATTATACTGTTTTTCAAAGGGAAAAAAAATGAGGTATTTCAGTTCTGCCATCTTCATAATTGATAACTGCCCATGACCAGTGCACAGGCACTGAGGCTTTTGAGCTATTACCCACTCTTCCATTGAGAAAAAAAAAAGAAATTTTCAGAGTCTGATAAGTATTACTTGTATGTATTGGTTAAGTAAAGGGTGATTTTCAACTCATCACAATGCTGCATGTGTGAAAAGAAGAAAGTGCTTTCTTCAGGATATTGAAAAATAAAAACTCCTCAGGAAACAAATCACATCTTTCAATACTCTTGAAGTCTTCAAGTAGGTGGATGTGAAAACCCTCAAAAATGGCCCCATAAATAAAAAGCACACTCAAAAGCCATAAATCTCAAAAAAAGTGATAGAAGCTGAAATTAAAAGCCAAAATACTTGAAACAAGTGTAATTCTGTACTATGGTTTTGTAGAGCAAGGCCATGACATACCTTGCAAGCTCCTCTGTACTCTCACAGGCTAGTAAAATAGCTTCAGTAGAGAGGTCAGCCATTGTGTGATTCAGAGAGTTTGGCAGGTGTGTTGCATGATGTACAGAGGTATCATGAAATTCTATATCTATAGCATTGTCTTGCTCATCATTGTAACAGCGAATGATGCCAACAGAATTCCATACCTATCAAAAAGAACAACGTCACAAACCCCCAAACATACCCAACAAATCAAGCACACTGCCCTAAACCCGCCTACTAGAAACTTTCTCATCTGAAACAACAGTAGGTGGGAGGCTGGAGGAAGACTGTAGTAGTGTAGAAGTCTTCTGCAGTCAGGATTTGTAGTATCTAAAACAGCTGAATTAGGCAGAAACTAGTTCCATCCTCATTGTTTAGCCATTTTTCTCCTTACAAAATTAAGTGTGAAAAACTCGCAGTTAGAAAAAAAAAAAAGATGGATGATTAATGTACATGTCCTAACAGCACAAAAATATCCCCAAGTTCTGGCTGTAAATGGAATTTTTAAAAATATTTACTAGAATTACATTAAATTATTACATTATTTTAAAAGATTTACTAGAATTCAATAGCACAGGTAGAAACTACAAAGCTTTCTTTTCTCTTAAAGTCAACTATATATTTCTACATCAAAAGCAACTGAAATATAAACCATAACATTATGCAGTCTTTGCACTGACACGAAGATACTTCCTACTATTTAACTTTACACTGTGAAGTACTAAAAAAAAAAAATAAAAATCTTAGAAAATATTAGATTAAGACACAGCAAGAACTGGACAATATTCAGTATCAACAAAGCAACCAAACAGCAGCAAGATTTACCATGAAACGATGCATGAGATGGGCAGGAGTGGAACCAGACTGGAATGGCTTCTGCCTGGGGGTTGGCATTGGCCCATCATAGAAAGGCTGTTGTGTAGATGATGGTGGTAAAGCTGGAAAGCCACCAGTCTGATCATCATCATCTTCCTTTTCAAAAAGATTGGAATTAGCTTTCATTATCCCAATATCTAGAATTTAACAACAACAAGAAGAAGATTTACATCTGGCATATATTAGTATATGACAGAATACAGGTAAAAAATGTCAAACAGCCAAGATTTCTGTGGAAAAATAAGACAGAATACATTCAAGTAGAAGATGTTAAGAGATTGTCCCAGTACCAGCACTAAAGAGCTCTGGAAAATTAGTTCATTCTGTACCTAGTGAGTTATCATCATCATCAATTATTGCACGTCTGAAATGGCCTGAAGTTGGCTTAAGGTCATCAACATCAGCATCCTCTTCATTAGCTCCAGACTTTGGGGAAGACTGTGGTTCAATCATATCTCCATTTAAATAGTCATCATCTCCATCAAAGAGATCATTGTAGTCCTTTGTCGCTGTACTGGTAACCTAAACACAGATTAACAATCCTCATAAGACTTCTTTTAGACATGGAATTCACAAAATGAATTGACACACAAGAGGGAAATTTCAACACACAAAATGGAATGTTCAATATAATTTCATAATCTAACTAACCATGCTAATTTAAGAAATAATTGATACTGATCACCTTGTCATTCGATTTCTTTTCCTCACCAATATTTTCCAATAACCCCAGATTTCCTTCAGTATCTGTGTAGGCGATTTGCTTATATTTGGGGTGCCAGGCCAGTCCACAAATTGTGTAATTTTTCTCATGCTTCATTCTAGAAAGAATATAAAAATAATAGATTTTTAGTAAGCTTCTAAGGGCAGAAACCTCCCTAAGAGTTACTGTAAGAAGTGGTAATATTTACTAGTATTTTAAAGTAATGTTACACATAATAAAATAACAAATAGGTCACCTTTAGAATAAACAGTTACTATAAAAAAATACAGCAAGGCTTCTTTTCTGTGGAGAAATATCATATAAGCTTTAAAAAAAAAAAAATCAAACAATCATATTCTTAAAACAACAGCTTCCCGACACATGTAGAAAAAATTAATTTCCCAGAACCAGCCAGTTATAAAAAGAAAAAAGTTATAAAAAGAATAAAGTTATAAAAAGAATGTTCAGTATCAAACTGACAAGTTAATCCTCTTTTATCACAATAAAATCCTCACATTATTTACATACTCTGACTTTAACTCTTAACATAGGTGTTATAGTAATATTCATGTTTCTTACCCAAAATATTCCAATATATATCATATATATAATATCAAATGCATCTTCTTCTCTACCTCACTTAATCATACTTTTTTTTCTTTTCTTTTTTTTTTTTTTGAAAGAGATGCTTTAACTAAGATAAAGTGCAATTTGTTGGTCTGTCCAGTTTTGCCTGCAGGTGAGGTTGGCTGACTGATGCATCTGTGTTTCCCTCTCCCTTTAGGTAAATATACCTTACTGCCAATGATCTTTGAGTTTGGGATACAGTGAAAATTTGTTTCCATCCAAACTATCCCTTGCTCAACCATTAAATTAAAAAGCAATGGAAGGTATTTGCACACAGAAAACTAGACTATGGAATTTGAACAAAACCCTCATTCATGTCCCTTACCTATTCTATTGCTAAGAATATAATTTTTCCTGATTCTTCTGGCTACGCAGAAAGGAAAACGGTGTATCACATGAACCAGAACATGCTTCTGAACATACTGGAAATGGCAGGTGAAGGCAAAACAATGCCACATTTCTACCTACCACTAAGAGTTATACTTGTGTGGAAGCTGCTCCCTTGTAGAACATGGAAATGACATAGCAACCCTTGAATTACCTTGAACTGCAGTATTAGTGCAGCTCACTTGAGCTGCACAGGGACAAGCCCTCCTCTTAAGATATATCAGGAAGATTAAAGTAGAAACTAGATGATCTTTAAGGTTCCTTCCAACACAAACCATTCTATGATTCTTGCTCCCTTTCTAAACTCAAGTCTAGCGCTCAAGTGGTGGCCCTGCCTCCCAGCATCCCCTACATCTGACACAGTTTTTTTAACCTCCATGCTTCAGCTCCCTCTCTGTGAATGTGCTCCCAGTCCCACCACCAGCTGGGAGACCATGTATGAGGCCAGGTAAACAGTATTCTTCAAACAGAGCCTTCACATGTATCCTAGGTGCTTGCTTTCAGTGGAACAGTAGCAGAAAACTCAGAGGTTTGCCCTGTGTTCTGGTTTCGGGTAGGGTTACAGAGCTTTGTTTTGTATTTAGGAGAATAATCTAGGAAGAGATAACACATCAATGTTTTAGTTGTCACTGAGCAGTGCTTACACTAAATCAAGGACTTTTCAGCTTTGCACACCACCCCACCAGCAAGGAGGCTGCCGGGCACCAGAACCTGAGAGGGAACACAGCCAGGAGAGCTGACCCAAACTGGCCAAAGGGATATTCCAAACTATATAACATCATGTTCAGCATATATAAACTAAGGGGAAAGCTGGCTGGGGGCTGCTGCTCAGGAACTGGCTGTGCATCGGTTGGTGGCTGGTGAGCAATTGCACGACGTATCACTTGTAATGTATATTCTTATTCTTTTACCATTATTATTTGTGTTTAGCTGCCTGCTGGGTTAAACCACAACACCCTGTAAATCCTATTAAGGCTTTTCAAGAAGCAGAGTTCTTCATTTAAACAAAAATATATTACAGAAAGGATAACAAAGTTCTATTTCAAGAAAAAAAATGTACTTAAGGATTTATGGAACAAGACTGAATACCTCTCTATGCACTTCTGGCTCTCCATATTCCACACCACTATACACCCATCCACACTTCCAGCTGCCAGATACTGCCCACAAGGAGACCAGGCCACAATATTCAAGGTCTAAGGAGACAAAACCAGAACAGAAAAAAAAAAATATTATGGATGCATGCAAAGCATTCATCTTCTGGAGATTAAATCAGACATGTTCTGGAATAAAAAACCAGTAATAATGATCTTTAGCAAACCATATCCAGCCTGCTGTACTAGAGCTGGCTTTAGGCATTTCCCTGCAAAAAACATTCTTTGCAGATAGCACACTTTTTTTTATGAGAAAATCCACCTTCTGTCATTAAATGCTGCCATGAGGTCGAAAAAACCTGGTTCCAGACATGCAGATGGAAGCATGGTATATTTTCCAAGCTCAACACTAAACATAGTTGTATTTAATTTAACACAGGTCCATAAATTAAAATCCAAGACTGTGTGTTCTGTATCTTAGTAACACTAGGAAAATAGTTCTCTTTAATGTAAAAGTTTGCAAGTATATAATGAGGTTAAAAGAAAGAAGATAGCACCATTTGAGCTGCTATGTAGCTAAATTTTAGCTTAATAAATTACAAACTGAACAACCTGATATCTCTATTCTGTACAGAAAAATGCTCTTGAAATTTTCCCTAAAAAGCTAAGTATTTAGAGAAATTTGTGAAAACAGATGTTCCTCAGCTGCAGCTGGTGACTCACCAGTAGCCCTTACAGATCTAGTGGGTTACTATAAATGAACGAGGGGAACCAGAGAGACACGTTTGACTTTCATTTAGGATCTCTTGCCTTGTTTTCTAACACAAAGTATCAGGATCACAAGTGAAATTAAATGTAAGTAATCATTACCAAGGGCAGGGGAAAACATACTGTCTAGAAGATAATATCTAGCAGAATAACATTTACATTATTGAATATTTATTTAGCAAGCACCTGTTTTATGTACCTACCTGTGTGATGAATGTATCCGATAGATCAAATTGACCATCCCAGGTTTCTCTTCTGTACAGTTTAACAACTTTATCTACAGGAATTGCCAGCAACTGCTCAAAAGAAACAAGAATCAGGCAATTTAGAACACATTAGCTTTCATACAGAACACTGAAATAGCATAGTTCCTTCACTCAGAAGTATTACAGTTGTGACTGCCTCAGTATTTAACAGTTCTCTGGCATCCCAGTAATGCCAACTGAGAAAGCAAAGAAAGCTGAAGAAACTTGAACTACAAGGTTCTTTAATGCCTTCCATATGCAGCACAGCAAAGTATGCCTGGTTTTATTTTAATCTTTATTTCTTTCTGGCAGAAAACTGAAGATAATGACAGCTGCACCATAAGGTTAGAAGTTCTTATTTATGAAGCAGTTAACACACATATAAATAGTTTTCAATGCTCTGGGCACAAGGCTTGTGTTCTCCTTTTTCATTCCTCCCCCCATCTCTTTTGATCAGGTTACAATCTCTCAATAAATCCTATTGAATACCTGATTCCTGAGCTCATTTCATCCTTCACAAAACTACGTAAATGTTACTGCATGTTTCTTTTTTTAGGATTGGGGTTTTTTTTAAGTCTTCTAGCAATTTGCTTCATAAGAGAAGCAAGAGAACTTACATTTCAAATATGTGTATTTGTGTGAAGAATTAGCCTAAAAGTTGAAAGGATTTGTTCTCATGCAATATGGATATTGAAACAATTTGTACTGCATGTGACATTTTCTCTTCCACAGGAAAGTTACGAATAACATTATCACAGCAGCCATGAAGTTTGAAAAGTGGATGTAGTAGACAGACAAAAGGATAAATTGAAGAAACAAGATTATGCAGGTAAGAACTGTGAGGAAACACTGGTAAATACTCTTCAGATGGAGAGATTGATTGTGGCATTGAAATGTCAATAAAAAACGAATAGGTTCTGCCACACTATTATCACTGGCAAGAACAGAAGCCATGAAATAATTTTTGCAAACGGACAACTTTGGCTCAATTCTCTGTTCTTTCCTTCAAGTAGGGCAGGACAGGCTCTATTTCATACAGGTTCACATTTATCTGCCCTTTTCACCTCTCTGCATTATCAGATGTTGCAGAGCTGTTCTAGGCTACACACTACAGAAACATATCTAGAGGTATACTAACTCCCCAACCCATCTTAATTAGCAATCCATACATATTACAGATGTAACAGTACATACAGATTGCACTAGACCATGTAGTATCAGCACCACCATTAGGCACAACAGAATTAACTCCATTCTTCAGGTGAAAAGGAAGGGAACATCTTATTTAGGAAATATTTACAGAGCAAGACTACTAATAGGCCAAAATTTACTTAACGCAGAGTAAGGCTGAACTCCTTCAATGCTCTGTTGTGAGCAATTTGATTATTTCCCTTGTGTACAATGTTCCTTCCTCTTCAGCATAACATGACTGTTTAATACTGTTTCAGGTTTACAGCTGGACTACTGCCCAACAGAGTTTGGAGCTTGAAAGAGTAACCATTTCCAGGCCTTCATTTTTCCTAAAAATGAACTTTACCCCAAATATTTTCCTTAGTCCCAGAAGCTGCAATTTTGGAATGCTCAGATTGAATTCTACTGTAGGCCCCCCAAAAAGAAAAGAAGGATTAAGATGTGTGGCTAAACCAATGTCACTTACTTTCCCATTGCCAGGTTGCCATCCAAGCCTGCATATTGATTTCGCATTTATCACATCATTACACTTCTGCAGCAGCGGCCAGCTTGTCATGCATGTCTGGAAACAAAATATTTTTTTTTTTAAAAAAAACCAAAACCAAACAAAACCCGAAAGGTTTCTAGCTCTGCAAAAATCAATTTAGAGTACAAATTCTTAAAGAAAAAGTGGAGGGGAGGGAACCCTTAAAAGGAAGAAATATCCTGGTTTTGGAACTGAAATAATCTCTTTCATACAATTACAATGAACAAAGAAAAATTAAAAAATACCTTGCCAACATACACCTGAAACTATTTTAATGACAATTAAACTACTTGTAATAGAAATAAGATCACAGAACAAATGTTTTTAATCCAGTACAGACAAAATGAGCTTACATATTTCTAGGTTATAGAGCAATCTGACCAAAATGCATTTGTCAAATCCAAATCAAGTCCAGCAAGGTGACACACACCAGCCTGAATCTTGCCACAGCAGTATAAAGAATGAATATTCTCAAATTACAGCACAGATACATACACCATATTGCCACAATCCTAGGACACTGTTAGTGTAATTGCTCCAAAAAGCACCCGCTGTCAGTCTGGAACACAAGGCACCTTATCAGAAGTATGCTTCTGTTTTTAAAAAAGTAGCAATCCACAAATGCAAGGGTACATTTTCAACTTAACTTACAGGAATAATTCCACATAGATTCTTATTCCATTCAATGGCATTTAGCAAAAATAATCCCACATACATATGCGGAATTGCCTTATTAAAGCAGCTATCCGAAACCATCTTTGTAAGTTCCTTAGATTTCCAAGAGCAGAGACTAAATCTGATTCTTTCCCCAAATTTGATTTTATACAGGTCCTGAACAATTTTAGCCAAATATTGCCAAGTTGAGCCCAAAGACTGTATTTCTAACAAATTGTGTTCTTTGAACTGTGATTTATGTTGTTCTGAGAAATTCTGTGAAATTTGTAACAAACAAGTGGAATAGTGCTTGCAGCCCAGAAAGCCAACCATGTCCCATGCTGCACCAAAAGGAGTGTGGTCAGCAGGTTGAAGGAAGCGATTCTTCCCCTCTACTATACTCTACTCTGGTGAGACCACTTGCAGTACTGCATCCAGCTCTGGGGTCCCCTACACAACAGGGACATGAACCTGTTGGAGTGAGTCCAGAGGAGGTCACAAAAATGCCCAGAGGGTTGGAACACCTCTACTATGGAGACAGGCTGAGAGAGCTGGGCTTGTTCAGCCTAGAGAAGGCTCCAGGGAGACCTTACAGCAGCTTCTAGTCCCTAAAGAGGCTACAAGAAAGCTGGAGAGGAGCTTCTGACAAGAGCCTGTAGGGAGAGAACAAAGGGGAATGGCTTTAAGCTGACAGAGGGAGATTTATATTAGATATTAGGCAGAAGTTCTTCCCTGTGAAGCTGCTGAGGCACTGGCACAGGTTGCCCAGAGAAGCTGTGGTTGCCCCATCCCTGTCAGTGTTCAAGGCCAGGTTGGACAGGGCTTGGAGTAACCTGGTCTAATGGAAGGTGTCCCTGCCTTTGCAGGGGATTGAAATGGGATGGTCTTTAAGGTCCCTTCCAACCTAAATCATTCTATCATTCCACAGCAAGCCTCTCGTCAACAGCCAAATTGAAAAAGCTGAAATACACCGAGCTTAACCCCAAGTCCTGGGAAACTAAAGATGTATGCCACAGGCAGAGAGCAAAATTGTGCCCAAAGCCTCTACCAAAGAAAAAGTTTAACATCATGGTCATCCTCTCAGTGACCCTGGCATGTGAAATCAGTATCTGTTACTAATCTCAGGTCAGAGTAACTGTGCTCCTAATGAGACTAACCAACCAAATCCCATCTAAAAAAAGATACTGTGTAGCATCTCAGAGCATTATTCCACCTCTACCAGTCAGTCCACAATCCTGAAAATTACTCACAATTTCATAAGAAGCTTGGTAAGAATTAATAAAACCAAAATATACCCAAATAGCTGCTTATTAGAACAGAAGTCCTTACCTCACCCTGAAAGCAATGAGCTAAAATTCTGAAATAAGGAAATATCTTTAATCGGAGCAGTATTTCTGAATGTGGCAAGGACAAAATACACAATGTTGGCCAATTAATAAAAATTAATGGAAGAAATCATGGATGCCAGAGGCGGGAAGAACAATCCACACTACCCAGGCAACAGGTCATAATCAAACTTTGGGATTTCTCCCAGTAGTAGATAAAAATATTCTGTAAACTGCAGTTAGCTTTCTTCTCCCAAAAACACACCTATTGCAGCAGGGTTATTTCAGCCAAGCTCATCTCATTGTCTGTGAAATCCTGGATTTCTTATGAAAGACTTAACTTTGAAAGGCAGGCCCCTTACCTGATCTGCAATTTTCCATACTTTGACAGAACCGTCACAGCTCGCCGATGCCTATGTAAGAGATTTTTGTAAAACAAATAATAAAGACAGAGAAATCAATGCTACAAATTTGAGAAAACAATCCCTATAAGCAATGCTACTACCATATACATGCAGTTTTGAAAAGAAAGCCTCCCTGTTTAAGCCATTTTAAGACAAAAAGGTTTCTAACACTGTCATCTTGATAACTGTACTTGACTCCAAGCTACTGTCACTACAAACCCTCACACTTCAACAGAGCTGCTTATTTGCAAAGGAGGCTCAAAATTAATATTTAATTTATTTAGTGAGTCATCTTTTCCCCTCTAAAATCAGATCAGCATTCCAATTCCAGAAGAACATAGACAGTAACTGAGTTGTAAAACAAAGACAAAATTCTCCTGGGAGGCAACAAATTGTGACACACTCCATCATCAGTAAGGTCAGCTGAAATGAAGTAGCCTTACGTGCCCAGTCACCATTTTATTTGTAAAAAGTATTTATGTATTTTCTTTCCCAGGGAAAAGGAGATTCAAAGAAGAAAGTAAACAAGAAAGAGTTTTTACCAGGTAAACATCCCTGGGGTCAAAAGACAGGCTTAAAACAGGGGCATCGTGTCCTCGGAATGTTTTCTGCTTGCTGCTATCAGTCACCTCCACAACTTTGACAATGAAGTCACTGCAGATCACAACAGCACAGACACGTAAGTATTAACATTAACAATGACAAACTGCGTTTATGGCAATAAAAACTGAGCACTAAATATATTTGGGGAAGTTACAGCTCTATTTTTATCAGAAAATAATTTTTGTTCATGTCCAAGTTCCTAAATTATGGTTGCACTTTGAAGATTTTATGTACACATAGACCACATACCTGTTTAATATAATATTTATATGACCTAATGAAAACCTCTGCTTAGATACCAGAATGCTGACTTAACAAGAACTATCTGTTGAATGAGACCAATACTCATTACTATAATTATTGGGTCATGTCCCTGCCCATGGCAAGGGGGCTGGAACTAGGTGATCTTAAGGTCCTTTCCAACCGTAACTATTCTATGAGTCTATGTGGGTTAAAAAAAAAACCAAAACCAAACAAACAAAAAAAAAAACAGCAAGTATTTCATTTTATGACATTTTAAAAATATTTTAAAGATCATTTAATGCATCAAATACATTAATAGATGGGGTTTTTTCACAACTTTATTCCCCCCTCCAAAATTACAGCCATTACTGCAGTTTAGCTCAAAATACCAAAGCTAACTTCTAAGTCAAAGAGCTCCTGCAACAACCTTTCAGTACCACTCCCTCTCACACTTCATTGCAACATCCTCTGACAGAAATCTACTTTTAGGATCTACATCTATAGGATTAATCATTACTTTAACTGTATTTAGAAATACAAGCTAAGTTTTGTCAACTAATGCTAATCAAACAGTCATAAAATGAAGTCTATAAGCTATACTGTGATAAAACTAATGTTAACACTCTTAAACAATGCAAGACAACTTTAAAGAAAAAAAAACCCTACAAATAAACAGGCAATAGGATGGTTTTATTTATCTAAGAAGCCACATAACCATTTTTCAAATAGTTGAAGTGAACTTTGGCAGACACTTGGATGTTAAATGAAAGTTAAACTAAGTTTGCAGACTTCGTGTAAAAAATTGAGAAATCCGGGACAACTAAAAGCAATTCTTCTTAGTTGCATTCCTTCATTTCATGGCTGCCACCTTCTCCTTCAGTACATTACAGAAGATCTCACCAAGCAGGCGCCTCACAAGTCTTACGAGCTCTTTTCCCTAATGTGAGTGCCCTGGCCAGACTGCAGAAGTACTGGGGTTTTGTAAATGTTTTGGGAACAAAAAAGAGTTTGCTGTGTGCTTAATCTCTCCAACCAAAGTCAGAGCTGTTCCCTCAGAAACAAGCACTGGCAAAGGGCCCTACCTCAAGATCCCTGTCAGATTTAGAGATTACAGTGGTTATTGCCCCCAGCTGTACAGCTGCCCAGTTCTGGTGGCCCTGGCATGTCTGCTCCACAGTTGCCAGAGTGCAAAGCCCAGAATATTCATCCAAATTTCTTTCTAGTTCAATTCACTGTTAGAGGAGTCAGGGAGTAGATGTAATGCTCTGCCATCTCTACTGTGGAGGACAAATTCCAGTAGGGGGGCAAGCAGACAGCCTGAGCTAGCTACAGCTGTCCAAAGACTTCACCAGATACAATTAAGAATCACCTGAGCCTTAAATAAATAGGAAAATACTGCCTGCTCGCTGTTTTGCCATCTCTATTAAAGGAATAGCATATATTATGTTAAAGCAAACATGCTGCCCTAAGAAATTAACTAAATTATGCATTTAATTCCCTTCAGGCAAGCCTTGCAACTGTCATCTGTTATCATTTGGCAGAATGGTGATGATATATATGATAGAGAATGACTCAATGCTCTTGCACAAATTAGAGCCCATCTAATTTTTGCATTTATGTATCTATATATGCATCACCATGATCCTCAACAGTTAGGACATTATCTTTAGCACACAGTTACAAGAGCCTTGATGCTGTGATGAGATCCATATGGGCAAATACTTACGCGTTATAGGACTGAAAGCTGAAAACACTCAAGTCTTCCAAAAAATGGAATTATTTCACAACACCAGATTTCCATTTAAAATTATTTGGTGGATGAAGTATTTCTCCAGGCATTGCTTCCTAAAGCCCTTCTCATTCCTTTCTCTCCCTCCACCCCCAAAAGACATTTTGCAATAAAAACCCTCAGAGGTACAGGGATGAATGATCTCATTGGTAAAAATCAGCATGCAAGGAAGTTGCAAGATTTTGAATGACAGCAGTGCTTTCCCTTATCATGCACAGATTACCTAGATCCAGCAGCAATTTTGGTACCATCACTATTAAAGATGACATGGTTTGCATTTGTGGTGAAACGAGTAAGGATGCCATCTGGAGCTCCTTCAGGAAATGTATGGATCTGAACAGTGTTGTTCGATGCTGCTGTGATAAGTCGTCCATTCTAAAAACAAAATCCATCACAAAATTTGTTGGTTAAAACACATTTATGCGCATGGAGCCAAAAAAATTTTGCTCCCATGTTCCAAATATTTGGGCAGATTAACTTCAGTAGTTCCAAAAGAGGTCTGACAGTAAAAGTAATAGAGGAAATACTTTTTTTCTTAAAAAAAACATACAAACAGACAAAGTAGTATTTTGTCACCAAGCTAATGAGAATAGAAAAAACATAGAAAAACAATAGAAACTTTCAGTCTTGTAGTAACACACTGCTAGATTTAATACTGAAACTCCAGTAGCTTCAGTAGAGTTAAAATTCATTACATTAGCTATATGGCAAGTTACTGCATCAAAACCTTCCCCACATGTATTTTTACTAAAATAATGAATACTCAGAGTCACTAATGAATTTCAAAGGTAACTGTCTTATCTGCTTCTGACAAATATAAAAGTCGTTTCTTCTACATAGACAAGAAAGCTCTTAGAATCTTGCACCCTATTTAGATTAATATGCTACTATATCAGGAGAGGGCACCCTTGCACCGAACTTGTCAGTTAAATGCCACCAGGGAAAGATTAAAAGTTCATGAACTATACTTAGTTCTTCTCAGAAAACAGAAGGCAGCTGTTTCTTGAAAATGAATCCAGATTTAAAGAAGAACAGAACTAATAATTATCCTATACCTGGAAAAACAATACCTGCTCTCCAAGCGACAATGCTATTCCTTAGTTGTACAAAGCAGGAAGTTTTTTAAATATTAGAGAAATAAATTTTCTTGAGGGATTTTTTTGCTTGTTTGGGTTCAGGGAGGAGATGATGTTACTTTTTTTAATTTCCAGGTTGCTTAAAGTTATAGTAAAAATTCTGAAGATAAACAAAGCAGCAGCCGGTACTAAATAACCTAACCAAGGGATGAGACTTATGACCTAGATTATATCAACATCTCAGACCAGTTCCTCATTTTCATTAGAGGTAGAGTAATTTTTGAAGTAAGTTTTCCTGAAGTTAAGTCTCGCAATGCATTCTTCATCTCACTGCTTAAAAGTAAATCCCTCAAAAGTAAAAGCACTTCACAGTAAAACTAAGACCACATGATTTTTCCTGCTGATGTCAAAACTTAAAATCAGGATTTCTCTCTTGTCTATTCATTAATAGTTGTAGCAATTTCTGGCTCTGCCACTGATTTGATAGAAGAAGTCACTCAAGTCACCTCACTTGGTTTGTGAACGAATAAGCAACGTGAAGAAAATAAACAGCAAAATACCCTGAAAATCAATGATGAAAACAGATTACACAGGTACTGCAGAATAAATACTGGAGGTACGTTTAAAGGGATGTGAGAGAGGTTCCACTTAAGGCAGTAGTTCTGAATAAGGTTTCAAATCATTATATTTAAAAATATAATACCTATATGTTAATTGTCATTTATTTCCTCTTTCATCCTCCCCTCCAAAATAGCTGAAAAACAATTTTAAAATTCTTCTTTACCACCACAAAGTTAGCCACACAATATTTGAAGAACTGATATCCTGGAATTGTTTTCTTCTTCTACAGTTACCACAAAGACAACATTTTAGACCTTCTATCATGAATGTAATATAGCAATAATTATACACAAAGAAAATACTATGAGAATTCTCAAGCTAAATGCATGAACATGCATAGTGAAAAGAATTATTTTCTATTAAACATTCATATAGGTAACATATGCCTTGTTATTTACAAATAATGACTTCTGCAAAACATAGTAAAAGGAACTTCCCTAGCACTGAAATAAACAGACCAGGTTATGCTCCAAATGTCAGTCAGTCCGACTGCAGAACTGCCTCTAGTTGGCATACTCACAAACCCTTACAGCTTAGCAAGCAAGAATCCTGTTCTCTTCTGACTCTCAGAATGGTGGGTCAGAGACATCTTTGGGCTAAATAACAACTTTGAGAACGAAATATCAAACAATAATTAAAAAAATATTACCAAAGCATGACCAGACTTTGTGAAAGTAATTTTTGATTAATACAGATTATAATTCCTTGAACCTTAAAACAAGCCCACATAAAACAGCCTCTTGGCTCTTTTTACTAATACTTGATGATCACATGTTATGCTGGGAAAGTTCTTGTAACTCACATTGTGAGAAAACACCGAAACTGTCTAAAAAGTTCACTGTATAATTAGCTAAATCCAAAAGAATTAATTTCTCAGAAAGGACATCAAAGTCAGAAATAAGTGTAACTGAATATGAAGGAAGAGGAGGAAAACAAATATTACAGAAGTTTAGTGTAAGGAATAATATTTCTACAATCCTGTATGGTTTAGAATGAATTCTCAGATGTATTCTTGATTTATATAAAATACTTAATTTAGCTAAAATATTCAAAAAGCCTATAGGCACATTTAATCAAATTTCTGTGTATTTCAGAAAATTATATTTTCATAGTGCTTTGATATTCTCACTTAGACATAAAAGTACAATATGTTCATACGCTCAGATTTAAATATGTGCTGCTCATTATCATAGAATCATAGAATCAGCTAGGTTGGAAAAGACCTTTAAGATCATCAAGTCCAACCTTCACCCCAGGACTGCCAAGTCCACCACTAAACCATGTTATCGAGGGCCTCATTTTTTTAACACTTCCAGGGACAGTGATTCCACCATTTCCCTGGGAAGCCTGTTCCAATACCTGATCACCTCAGTGAAGATATTGTTCCTAATATCCAACCTAAACCTCCCCTGCCATAGCTTGACACCATTACCTCTTGCTCTATCACTAGCTACTTGGGAGAAGAAACCGACCTGCGCATCGCTACAAACTTTCAGGTAGTTGTAGAGAGTGATAAGATTCCCCCTGAGCCTTCTCTTCTCCAGACTGAACAAGTTCAGTTCCCTCAGCTGTTCCTCATCACACTTGTGCTCCAGACCCTTCACCAGCTTCATTGCCCTTCTCTGGACCTACTCCAGCATCTCGGTGTCCCTGTTGTAGTGAGGGGCCCAGAACTGAACACAGCACGCAACGTGCAGCCTCACCACTGCTGAGTACAGGAGGACAATCACTTCCCTGGTCCTGCCGGCTAAGCTATTTCTGATACAGGCCAGGATGCTGCTGGCCTTCTTGGCTGCCTGGGCACAAGCTGCCTTATGTTCAGTGGCCATCAGCATCCCCAGGACCTTACATTAATCTGAAGATAAAAGCCTACATATTTAACATACAGCAGACTGAAATGCGCCACATACAATATCATTCTCACTTTTTTCTGTATATTATCCCAGTATATGTTTAACGTTACCCACACAAGCAGGATCCCTGAGCTTGCAAATCCAACGTCTGTACAGTCACACTGTGCATCAGCATCAGTTTGAGATGTTTGAGTTCTGTAAACGACAATACCTTTAGAGCGCATGAATAGGCCTTTTCTCCTACATTAAAGGACGTCGGATCATCATCATCCAGGTTTTCCCAAATTCTAACATCTCCATCACTGCCACAAGTTACAATGCAGCTGTGGAAGGACACGGAATTTGTTAAAATTCAGGAATGGACAAGACAGTCACTGTGACTTTCAATCACAAAATGAAAACGTTACTAAAATGTTAGGAGGTGAGGGGTTTATATCAAAATACAGTTCACACAACGCAATACAGTGAATACCGATATTTATTATGTCTAAGTAACTTACTAAACATGAAGGGAGTGAAAAGTCAGGTCTGGGTAGCGTAACACAGTACCGTGAGTCTCTGACAACTGCGTAGGCCTGGCACTCATCTGAACTGACCCTTAGATACTACCGGTCAATCCACTTTTTTCCAGAACTTAGAGTGAATTTTTCAAAAGACTTAATTAGTACCAATTTCTCCCAGAACTGGGTATTTAACTGCCTCTTAAGACTTCATAATCAGCTGTAAGGTAAGTTTTCAAAGGTCAGGACAAAACTAAGAGTGTTAATGCATACTTGAGTGAAGTTTAACAAGCTTAAGATGTAGGGGCCTGGGCCTACAGAACCCTTAAAAAACAGTAAATATGGAATTCAAGTTTGATGGGGTTAACTTTCACAATTTTAATGCAATAAACAATAAACTGAAGTCACAAGGCAAATATATAGGAGTTTGTGTGGAATTTTTAATCAAAGGCATCATGAATCTGTAACTAAGACTTGCATTCTTTCAAAAGTTGTTTGCAGTCCCAAATAAAACTAATTAAGCAACAAAATGTTACAAAGCCAGTGGTAAAGCTGTGATGCTGCTCTTCTCAGTTCTGTAATGTCTATACTTTGACAGCAACACAACACTGTGCTGATATTGAGTATACTGATGCTGGAGAGTCTGGCAGTAGTGGACCAGTGGTATTTGGCAGAGATGTCTGCATCTATTTGCATTGTAATGGCAAACAAGGCTTTTTGGGGTTTCAAGGGATTGTTATTACACTAACTCTTAACAGCAGTCTTTGTACCAAGGCTAATGAACTAAAGAAAGGCATAAGATAATACAGACTTAATATAATCATAGAATGACAGAATGATTTAAGTTGAAAGGAGACCTTAAAGCCCCCCTGCCACAGGCTGGGCCACACTCCAGTAAACCAAACCCCATTCCAGCCTGGCCTTGAACACTGCCAGGAATGGGGCAGCCACAGATTTTCTAGGCAACCTGTGCCAGCGCCTCACCACCATCTCAGGGAAGAACTTTTTCCTAATGTCTCCTCTAAAAAAAAAACCATTAAATTTTAAAGCCCTTCCCTCTCGTCCTATCAAGGAACTTAAGCCATACTCAGTACCCAAAACTTACCTTTGAGTTCATTTTGAGAGGGCTTGTTCCCTTGTTTACCTTTTATTTTTAATCAATAAAAAGATAATAGCAAACATTTAGATTGTATTTATACATTTAAAAGCTAGCATAGGAATAAAACAAAAAAGAAAGCAAGCCCAATATTGGATTTCTTCAAGTATCTTTTTTATTTCTCAGTGCATATGTGGACGTATTTACTCCCACACTACACCGATTTCTGCTAGATTCTAAGAAACCATTTATAAAAAGCACATATAGAGTTTATATATATATATATACACATATATATATGCTAACATTTAAATTATAAATCAATCACTTCAACACTCAGGGCATCAAAATATGTCACATTGCCAGTTCTCAACACAGGCAAAACTCAAAGGATTTCCCAGATCAAGCCATGTCATAAACCCATACCAGTATCTCACACAGAAACAGCTGGTGAACTTCTGGGAAAGCAACAGACAGGAGCAAGAGCATTTCCTCTCCCAAACTACACATCATCCTGGTTTCTAGGAATTACCGATTTATTTCTGGAAAGAAGGCAGCCCCAGGGAGACATAAGAGCAGCCTTCCTTTAGGTACCGGCAAGAAATCTGGAGAGAAGCTTCTTACAAGAGCATGTAGTGACAGTTCAAGGCAGAACGGCTTTAAACTGACAGAGGGCAGATTTAGATCAGACACTAGGAACAAGCTCTTCCCTGTGTGGGTGCTGAGGCACTGGCATAGGTTGCCCAAAGAAGCTGTGGCTGCCCCATCCCTGGCAGTGTTCAAGGCCAGGTTGGATGGTGCTTGGAGCAACCTGCTCTAGTGGAAGGTTTCCCTGCCCATCGCAGGGGATTAGAACCGAATGAGCTTTAAGGTCCCTTCAACCCAAAGGAGTCTGGAATTGTATGATTCTGGGAAGAAAACCAAAAATTAGAACACTGTTAAAGCTTCATTTTTTCTTGTAACTTTGGTGCCACAGTGACAGTGCTCTCTTGTCTTCATGACAAGTAAGGAGGTAGAAGTGTAAAGAAAATATGAAAATTAAATTGATTCATTTCTATTAAATCCTACTGAGCACCAAGTAGGAAATGCTCAGCATGTAGTATTAATAACTGTCCCAAAACCTTTGCAAAGGCTGACTTTAGAAACAATTACAAAACGTGAACTTGAAATACTATATTTTCCCTAGTTTGTTATTTCTTTGTTGTGGCTGAAATCTTCAAGTGAGGAGAAGCAAAGGATCTCTTGGGGAAGATAAGCAACAGAAAGAATTTGAATGTACCTGAATTACAATTTAATTATAATTGTATGTTTCATTTGATGCAACTCAACTACAAAGAATGTAATGATATGTTATCGCTTCCACTATGGGCTGTAGCAGAGAGGGCCTGTTGTGTAGCTGGTGCTTAACAAATTCAGCCATTTAGCTGGTGCACAAAATACACCACACGTGTTAGAGAGTTGACAGGCTAAAATGAACAGTCTGCTGTAAGTAGCATTTCATGTTAGAGAAAATGCAGATGCTGCTGCAAGATGTATTATATTTCCATAATCAGTGATAGATAACAAGAATTGTTCGACAATCCATATCCTTATGTGTGCACTTAAGCTATGGGCAGATCGATAAAAAGGCATTAAGCCTGGTGCCAGCTGAAGATATTATATCTGCAGGCTGTTTCACTGCATAATGGAAACTAAATCTGGATTTCAGTAACTCTGTTTAGGCAAATCATTATCTAGACAGTGTCTTTTCCAATTTCTCTCTTAGTTCTGGGTCATTTGAAAACAGAAAGCCTGTACTCAGTCAATGGAGTTTCTTGTTTAGTATTTATAACACATAATTTTTCCATAGGTGAAGAAAGTATGGCTGATGTCTTAATGCAAATGTTGTAGTGCTTAATAATAGTAATTTTATCACTTAAAGTTATTCCTCGGTCTGAGAAGCAGCAGTTAGTTACACACAGAAGAAAACCCCATGAGCATGTGTTGCAATGGCTGCTCAATTAAAATAAGCTCTCTCAAGTCTTCAAAATCCAATAATGTTGTGTTATGCACTCAGAGTGTTGAGGGATATGTTGCATTCTAGACACTGGTTTGATTTTCAAGTGTGGCAAGTTTTACCTGACCTGTTTGTGAAATCATGAACAAAATTTAAAGTTTCAGAACATGTCAGAGTTACAGACCTTTTAAACATGAGCACTGAATCCTCAGCATGAACTCTTTCATTCTCAAGACAGACTACTATTGCTCTGCTTTACTTGAATTATAGACATGACCAAATTAAAGCAAAAGGACAGGGAACACTTCTTTTTACCAATGAAATGTATCCTTGGCCTTTGGTCATTCTGTGTATGAAGTCATGAAGCTTATTTTATGGAGGGAAGCCAAAACAGCTTACAGCGTGTTTCTGTCATTTTGAGTACGCAACAGAATGAAAGTGCCACAGACATGCAGTGAGCTTGGCTATACAACAGACTCTTTATAAGAACACAGGCTTTTAAAGCAAGGCAGTGAGATAGTGTGATGTTTACATAGTGGGATTTTTTTTGTGGGGTGTGTGGTTTGTGGGTTTTCTTGTGTGGGGTGTTTTGGGAGTTTCTTTTTTGTGTTTGGTTTTTTTTTTTTGTGTTGTGGTGGGTTTTATATAATAGAAACTGTCTCACATCAAGTTATTTCTTTTAATGAAGGAATTCTGATCTTCCTGGGGTCACAATGAATTTTGGTGCTGTCAGTAAAAGTTAATATCAGATGAGGCAAAAAAAAAAAAGTCAAAAAAGATGTAATTGGTTTTTATATGAACTCTTTCTGCTATCTAGTGATATAAAGAGGATCATATTTGCTAAAGTTTGTAGCTACCTTGACTGTTCAGAATAACTTGAAATAATGTGCACATTGTAGGGACTAAGAAATTGCTCATGCTGTTACTCAACTCTTGTTAAAGCATACTGTCAAAAGAAGTTAATACAAAATATCTTAGGTTTGATGGCAGCAAAATATAGTTAGATGATCTTTGGTTTGCCACTCAGATATAGGTATTTGAACTTTAGTTTCTTTCAAGCAATGTACAAGTAGAGAAGTATGTCAGTGCTGTGGTTTGAGGGTTGAAAGAAAGAGGTAGAACTTAAAAAGAACTGGTAAAGGAGGAATGACATTGAAGCGTAGGAGAAGCGCAGCTGTTTTAATTAGTAGCTTTCTAGGGAGAAGTCCACCAAATAATATAAATTATCTACTTTTGCTTCCGTTGAGAGTGGTCTTAGACAGGAAAAGCAAATTTAAAATAATGTTTAAGTTGACCTTCCAAGCCAAGTAGTGCTTATAGCCTAAAATTAGTGATTTTGGTATCTTGTTGTCTAGTTCTGTAATGGTATATTGGGTCTGCATGGCAAGATTTTGGAGCATTCTGTTCCTGGAGGAGTGCACCCTGTGGGAAGGTGCAATCTGTAAAATTCTGCCATTTCAATTCATTCTTCTCTCCAGTTTCAGGTTGTCTGATACTTCTGCTTGTATTTTGAATATATATTTATAGTCTTTGGATTGCTTTATACAGTTTCCTTGCAGATGAAGTAGATGTTTCTAAATGATGTTTTATTTAAACTGTGCATTGCAAGGTTTATGTTTAATTTGACATAGATTTTCTTTAGCATGTCCTAAGGTTGTACAAAACCAAGACGAATACGATTTGGAGGGGACAGGAAGCAGAGGCAACCCTTGTCATACCACTTTCAGTTTGTAGTTTAGGAGATTTCAGGGTATCTGGTTGCAGTTACAAACCCAGTTATTTTAAAATGAGTAACCCCTTGTCCCAGTGAGGTTACAAGATGATCTTTCAAAATTAAAGAATTGATAGAATTAAATAAGCATAAGGCATAAAAGTAGCTGACTGAGAGCATTTCTATATTCTACTTGCTCTGTCACTTTATTTATGATTTTGGACAGTAGCAGCAATGTCAGCTTTTAAATAAGGTGAAACAGAACAGTTAATCCTGTGCCTTCCTTTATAAAAAGCCACTTTGTTTCAGACATAGCATTTTATTGTAAAAACAGACCTTGCTTTTTACCAAAAAAGCAGATTGGATTTGAACACAGCTCTCCCTAAATATCTGCCTTCTTCTAGTGGATGTAATTCATTTGATGACGTTAGCCAGATTGAGTCTCTTTCTTATCTCTGTAAAGTTCATTGCCAAGGTTCTCCCATGTTGATAAAGGTTTTTGGGAGTGTGGATTCTCAGATCTTCAGATACCTTTATCTTGAGGGAAAGGTACTTGGTAAAGTTGGTTCAAGTTTTATCTCCTGAAGCACATTGACCTCCTGGCTACTGCTGAAAATCCTTGCAGATTAAGGAAAATCCTTGCAAATTAAGTCCTTCGTTCTTAAGAAGAAAGGTCAAAAAGTAATTGCAGTAATGGAAGATCACTTTATCTTTCCATTGTATGATTTTCCTAACATTTGAATGCTACTGTTGTTATTAAAATTGGGTGGTTTACACAAATACAGGTGTGGTATGAGTGAAGTAATGAAAGAGGAAAATTTGCTAAATTGGAAGTTCTAAACAAAGGCAAAATTTTGTCTGCAGGATAAGATGCAATTTTAAAGTAGTGTGCAATTCTGTGTTAATTTCCTTCAAATAAAATAGATTGATTGCAGGGCACTATGATACTAAATGAAGCCAATTTTTGATTCCTCCTCAAATCAATCCCAGAAATTCTAATGCTGTAAAAGGCTGATCTAACACAATGTAATACTTGGATTTATTTGATCAGTGAAATATAAAGTAAATGAATTACTAACTAATAGTGGGATCAAAGTAAATAAGGTATGTTTCTTATTGCAGTATTGGAGCAAAGATAGGTTATTGTTTGATCTTAGCTCCTAGTACAATTAATACAAATCGTTGTTGGTCATTAAGTAAAAGTGACTTTTTTTAGACTAGCACACGCAATATTACTCAGGTTTTGCATGTTTTGACAAATCTAATATTTGGGTACAATTGAGAAATAGAAATTTACGATGCATGAAAACTATGTGCTATCTTTGATATAATTAACAAGCAAGTAAGCATTCTCAGCAAAGGTTGCATTTCAAGTGCAGAACGGAACTTCTGCATTACAAAAAGAATTCGCTTTCTCTCCTATGAATGCTTTGGTTTTCTGGGTTCAAGGATCTATGTGCTGTTTATCTTGGAAAGGCACCAGTTAGATGTTTATTGGTTTTATTTCAGTATCTGTAAAAAAGAATGCTTGTATCCATGTTTATTTCATCACTTGAGTTGCTTTTGTTCCAAATATTATCTGGAAATACAGAAGAACAGAGGCTACTTCAGAATCTTCTCGAAAATACAATGTCTGATTTCTTGTATCAAATTTCAGCACTTGGAATTTTGTATTTTATAGTCCACTGTCTCTCCAAATGTAAATTTAGTAAGTCTGCTTGCCAAATACTTTTGGCACCAGAATTGTAAGAACTAGAGCTTTTAGGTGTTAGCAATATCACTGCTGATATTTTAAAATGAAATATTCTCAATGATATTTTGGTCCCAGAATCTTTGCATTTTCTACTTGCAATTGTGAACTATTGGTTTACTTCCTACAGCTGGTTAAAGTAGCCTGATAGCCTACTTTTTGTGGCATTTATGTTCAGTATGAATGCTGGGAAAATATTGTTAGATAAATAGAGAATAGTAATTCTTTAATGTACTAATAATTAGATGACTGTTCATAAGTAGAGAACACATAAGTAGAGAACAGATACATGGATAATGTTAGAACACTAACAGATAAATCTTTGGTGGGGTAGAAGGGAGAGGGAAAGGAAGAAAAGAAATTCCTGGTTCAGAAACTCTGAATCTCTGTGTTAGAATAAGGCAATTTAGTCCCATTCATGAACACAATTGTTTGCCTCCACACTTTCTGTTCAGGGGTTGTTCAAAGCACTTGTTCTCTTGGTAGTCAGAAACCTAATTTACAGTAAAAATTAATTTATGATCAATTCCGTATGATCTAAGAGTATCTTTTATTTTGCCAGAGACTGAGGATTTCTGGCCTAATCACATTATTGGTAAAGATCAGTCTGTTTCATTTTTAGTCCTCTTAGCTAGAGCGATTGTCTGCTCATGTGTTGATAAGGGGAGTTATTCCTAGATGATCTCAGTAACCTTCAGCTGAATTTTTCCAGTTTTATTTAATCTGTCATGAACACATTAACAGGAATTGAGCCCAGTATTGCAGATGTCTTACCAGTGCCTTGTGCAGTACTGTTACTGCTTTCTTGATACTTATTTGGAACATTTATCAGGTGGATTTTGGAATTGTGTTAATCTTTTTCCTGGTCATTGCACTGGAGCCTTTTGCTTTTATCATCCTCTAATTATTTCAGTGGGTTTTCTATATTCTTTCATTCCTGCAACACCACCATTTCTGATAAGATTAATTCCTTTCATAATACTAAAGTGACTGCAATTCCTCTTGAAATCTGATCTTGGTATTCTGTAGGTAAAATTTGACATTTTGTGTACTGACCTAGTTTAAAATCCTTTTCCAAATTGCCCAATTCTGTATATTCCTCTTTCAGTAGCCCATCACAAAAATATATAAAGTATTGCTCTACCAATTTAATTTTACCTTTCTGAGCAACATACATCCTTCAATACCTGCATTTAAATCCCAGTTACTAGTCCACTATCTGTTATCCACAGTATATTCGATATTGCATCTGATGTCAGTAGTTTTTATTTCTGTATTCTCTTGCCCCAAATCATGCATTAGTTTACCTTACAAATGGTTTTTCTTTGATGTCACTCAGTTTCTGATCCGGATTAGCAATAAGCTCCTTATTAACTGTTTCTGCCTGACTACTGTTTCATCAAGGCTGTCCCAAACGTACAAAAGACCTTGGGTAACAAGTTCTCATGCAGCAAGTTGCATTATTAGCTTTTATTTCATGTTCACAGCTGGAACAAAAATGTTCACTGTCTTGCATTACTGAACTTCCTCTTGTTGAAAACAGTGTTTTGCTTAAGTCGCTATGCTTCAGTCTCCTTGAAGGGAACGTTGTATGGTTGTACGACAAACACTTTCATAACTCATTGGTTACAAAACTGCAAACCTTGCCCTAAGCACTTACTATGTGTTCAACTTCAGGCTGCAAGGAATGAGGACTTACTCTTTCCTTACTAGTAACTCCAGAATTTGTGTGTGTATACATATATGTACAAATATACAGTGTATATATATGTGTCTGCTTGCTTGCATCTTCCCCTTCAAGAAGGCTTCCTATATATGCTCCAAGAAATATAAGTATTTTAAATGGTGTGCAAAACAATTCTTTATAAACTTCTCAGAATGATGTATACCAGGAGGGTTTGGTATCAAGGTTGCAACCATTAGTTTCAGTCTGTCTCCTTTCAGTGTACACTGAAGAAAGGTCAGAGACTACATAAAGACAATATTATGAATATTTTTTTGACAAGCATCCTCTGGAGATCCCAGCTGCTCTGAACATTGACTTTCAGGTGCTCTCTTGGGGTGTGTTGGCAGATAGAAACCAGAACTGACAGTAGAAATTCATTGTTTATCAAAGGGAGCATTACCTCTTCAAGTTTTTGATGTAAACTAGTAAATGACTCTTAAGTGTCTTTTACTCTTAAGTCTCACTAGTACAATGTGTTACTGAAACAATACAAGGAGGACAGTCTCTACAGAACTGGGAGAATGTTTTACAGAAAACAAAATATTTGGCATAAAATTCTCTCTCTGTTTTATATATACACCCTAATATACACGTATGTATATTTGTGTGTACAAACTGAATTTCTGTGTGTAAAACAAAACTAGTTATGACAAAACCCTTGCGTATTCTTCTTGCTCCCCAAAAGGCTAGCATGAAATTGAACTTGTTACTTGAATCAAGAATGTTGTTCTAAAAAGATGTTGATGACACTATATCCTATACATAGTCATCTTCATATATCTTTACATATATCTTCAGTGACTTCTGTGTTTAAGCATTTTGAAAGAAAACCTTTTCTGATCATTCTAAATGAACTTGTACACTGAATATAGGGAAGACAATGTGAGACCCAGATGACAAAAATCACCGGGTGTTGGTGTGTGGCAGCATATTCTGTAAAATGCAATAATTTTTTATGGTTACAGTGTTTAGAGCTGATATTCCCCTTGTAAAACTCTTGTTACAAGCCGATTTTGTTATACTGT
Source organism: Loriculus beryllinus (assembly GCA_039877255.1). NCBI lineage: Eukaryota > Metazoa > Chordata > Aves > Psittaciformes > Psittacidae > Loriculus > Loriculus beryllinus. Next base: position 45,907 of record JBCJKH010031468.1, read on the forward strand.
TACATAAAGGCAGATGGAAGTCCTCCAAGCACTACAAAACTCAAAAACAATTAACTCTCCCAACACATACCAGAACACAGAGCATGCTTTTCAGCCAGTTTGTCTTCATCAGGTGAATAGGTTGTTGGTGGAACAGTACACTTATGTGGTTGAAGCACATCTGTCATTCATTCTTCCTTCATAGGGAGTAACAATTGACTTTTGGTAGATACTGAATGGCACCATATAGTTTAATGTTACTGTGTTCTTAGTCCTGCATTAGTAAGGGTACTACTGAATGTTGGTTTTGTGTTCTTGGCTGAGTGTCCAATAGCATTTCTTTAATGAAAACAGCTGTTAGATCTGTTCTTAGCAGTGTGTTTCCCAATGCCATTTGTATGACTTGCATACCACATGCACTGAACCTCATCCTGGAAGAATGGCCAAGACGATTTGACAGCTTAAACAACATAGTTGCTTCCATAAAGAGGTTATATTGCCAAAGTCCCCTAAGCTTCTTAAGTCAAGATTTGATGAATTCAGGCATGTTCAAAATATTTGAACAGGCTACAAGCTCAAACAGAAGCCACACAATTGGTGCAAATTATCTCTGCATAGCTCTCAGTGCAAATAGTGGCAACTTACAGTAGATAGAATTTATGAACTGGAAGATTTGCTGAGAAACATTAGAGTAAAGCAGATCAAGAGTCTGGTATGCCTCTGTGTACTCCTATTGAAAATATGTTTTGGTGATCTGCAGTGACCTTGGACTGCATATTCAGTTGGTATGATTTTTCATAAATTTATTATCCTAATGGAATGTAACACAGAAATATTTTCCATCATTTTATTGAATTTGGTTGTGTCAGATCAGGCACAAAACAATGGAATTTTGTGACTGCACAACTCTAGCCACACTATTAGACTTCAGTGCTATGTTCTGAGATCTGTAACTGATTAATTAGTGACTACATTTTGCTAGTGAATGTCTGAACTGAACCTGGAGTGTTTTCTGCTGTCATTATCAGACATCTGTGTAGGAAAAAAAAATCCCTTCTTTGCTTTTCTCTAGTTCTTCTTTCTCCTTATACTCTACAGTGTTCCTGGAATGTGTCTATTCAAATGACACTCTAACCCATCCCCAGTACATGAATAAATGTTCCCTGGACCTCACCATACACTCAAATATGTGTTGTTTTCTTCTATAGCTTTTGTCTTCCTTCTAGAAAGAAGCAATAGCACTATATATCTACAAAGCCTGCATGCAGCATTTACTTCAAGAGGCAATGTACTTTCTGATGGGCAGATACTAAACAAGATTTACAGGAGTTCAAAACATGTAGTTGGCAGAATCAGTAGAAGTAATTGATTAACTCTGTAATTGATTAACTCTGTTTTAGAGAGAATATTCTCTAATGCCTTCAACTGCATTTTTTGTATATACTTCTTAAAAAATGGTGGACACCAAAGAAAAGCCAACAGAACATGGATTTGCATATAGCTTTGGAATATCTGAAATAATTTTTTGCTGTTTAGATTATGTCTACTATATAATGGTATACAATTATGACAAATATATACATTGTATAATGGTATACATTGGTCTCCATTGTACGATGGTATACATAGATGACAAAACCTGCTGTTTAGAGGACTTCCTGCTCACATTTATACTACTTTCTTGCTGCCAAAGACTGCTCAGGAAGCTGCTTTTCTTGCTTCTTTCTGTAGATTCTTGTAAATGTTAATTTCAGAGGAAAATGGAAACTTTATGCATAGTTCAGATTGTGATTGAGTGGAAGAGAAAAGGGAAACCCAAAAAAGTCTTTCCCTCAAAATGCCTTTTCATTTTTCAGATGTATACTACTTTTGTTTTCCTGTTTTTCAGCTTTTGGAGCCATGTTAAAACGTGTAAAAACATGGTGATAGGAACCTGTAGGAAAACTGTCAGTACTTAATTTTTGTTCAATATGTATTATATGTTTATGTTTCCTTTGGGTGTGGGTGTCTTTTTCCAACTTAAGAACCAAATGTGTTACAAAAACAGATGTAGTGAAAATAAACAAGAGAAGTCTCATTTCCTTTGGTGAACAGAGTTCACAATTAGCTTGAGTGTAATTTCATGCATGTTGTACCCTATTGAACAGATTTGCTGACCAAAGCTTGCTTTCTTGGATTTATCACAACTGATAAAAGATCTGTGATGTCAGACAAGAATTTAGCTACACAGAAGAAGGGGAAAGAGTGGGTCAAATGTAATAACGTATTCTAGATGTTATTCCTGCCAACAATTAATGGGGAAATTCATTTTATGAAGCACTGTTTACAGACTGACATCTGGAGAACTTCTCAACTTGGATCATTTCCAGTGTGTAGATTTATGTACTACTATTCCTGCCTCTCTTTTCCCTTAAATATTTCACTTTTCTGATTTGTACCATTCACTTATGAATGAACGTGAATTATTCTGCTGCTGTGATTTCTTTTAGGATTCCAGGTGCATACAAATCTTGCTAAAATGGACACTCAAGGTATCAGAAAGTATCAGTGGATACTTTCTGAAATTTCTAGAGATATGCAAGAATTCAGGGAGGTTTTGATTTCATTTTATTATTATTTTTTTAACTTAAAGTTCTGTTACCCTCAGTAGGATCCCTGCAGTTTACAGTCCTAGCAGGATAAGTTCTTTTTCTTCTCTTTCCAGGTAGCTGTCCTTCACAGTTGGAAATGTTTTTGAATCACATAATCCTGGTTTACTGTGCATTTGATATTATATTCAGTGGTGTATATTTGTGCCTTATCCAGTTTCTTTTTTAGTCTAGTGAAAGTTTACAATACTTTGAACATTTCAGTTGTTTCAGTGTGACAATTGATTTAGTGTGGTCTCCACTCTTTTCTTCCTGTCCTGAATCGTAGCATGTTGTCAGGGTATTCATCCAAGGTAAAGATGGATACCTGTGCCTATTGGAGCAAAAAACTGTCACAGAATCACAGAATGGTTTGTGTTGGAAGGGACCTTAAAGCTCATCCAGTTCAACCCCCTGCGATAGGCAGGGGCACCTTCCACTAGAGCAGGTTGCTCCAAGCCCCTGTGTCCAACCTGGCCTTGAACACTGCCAGGGATGGGGCATCCACAAAGAACTAAAATGCTTCTTGTTTTCAAGGGATAATTCACACAGAGATTCACAGCCTCTCACTGCTATTCAAAGATCAAAATGGAGCTTTTAAAGGCATCTTTCCTCTAAAGAAAGAAGTCAGAGAGCATACGTGCAGCAGAAGGTTACCCTGTACGCTCTGGAACAATACTTTAATTTCTGGGGTTGCATCCAGCACAACTCTCTTCTTAAGCCATTATTAATGGATGCGAAATACTACATTTATTGAAACTGCCTTCTCATCACTCAACCTCTTTCTAACCTGTTGAGACAGTCCTCCACACAGCCCTTCCCGCTGTCATCATCTGGCTTCTTACAATTGCAGGTGGTGGCCTCATAGCCAGAGAGAGGTTTGACATCCACATAGACATCTGGAGAGAAAAGAAAACAACAAAAAACAAACCCAAACAGGGAAAAGAATTCTTTCCAGGTGAAAAGCAGAGCGATTTCTCTACAAGACTTTCATTCCAATTCCATAAAGCAAAAAGGAGGAGAGGGAAGCGTCTTTGGGAGGATGAAGGGCATGACAGACAGCAGGGGTGGCAGAAACGAACACATTTGAATAATAAGATTTTACTTACTAGAACGGATTTTTTTATATAGTGGGACATCTGGCTTTTTATACAACTAAAAGGAAGAGAAAGAAAATGTTAATACACTGCAGAAGTGCTTCTGTTAGTTGAAAGAATCAAGGAAATTGTGTTCTGTACAGAGGGAAGCTTTGTAATCCCTACAAAATACAGCTGCATTCTCTTCTTTAGGCTCAGACTACATTAGCAAATAGGTCAAAAGAAGTACCTGGGTAACAGAACTCAGGCTAAAGGAGTTAGCTGAGCATTCTGCCTAACATAGAGTTTATTCTTCCCATACTTTGAGCAGAGCAGTATGGATCATGAGGACAGACTAACCTAAGCAAACCATGGAACCTGCACAAGCACTGTACAAACAAAACTGCTCTGGAAGGGGTTCCCAAATTCTAGGTAGATACAGAAAATGTCAAGGAAATAGATCACATGTGTATTACTTATGTAACATTGAATAGATACGATAGGCAGATGTAAATCATCTTCAAGAAACTGAAATGTCAACCAGGAGCATTACCTGAAGATTCAATTTTAGTGGCATTACAAAGAGTAGCTGGAGCCACAACCACCTGGGGATTTGTCTTGCCCATTTACAAGCTTAAGTTAACATGTCACCCAACACTCTCTTGCTGTAAAGTTGGGGACAGATTTGCTCTCCAGCCTTAAATCCTATGTTCAATCACTTGGTGGAAACTTCTCAGGGAGAAAACACAGCAGTCCTATTTTTAGGTTTGCCCATATTTAAAGCTCTTTCCGAAGAATGAGGCTGTGAACGAGTTTCTCTTCTTTCCTCAGCAGGAAAATCTCAGCTTGCAAGTGAAAAATAAATTCCACTCTGCTGGGACTGATCCAAGAAAAATAAGGGCTGAGATTTCTCAGTGCTGCTGGCAGCACATCTGAATTCTCCTGAGGCGTGTCTAAAACAAGATCACTGCAGAGAGCAGCCACACACCAAAATAAGAGTCTGCTCCAAAAGGAACGACTTTTTGCAGCAGAAACCCCTGGGATTGCTATTTTGCAAGAGAGAGAATAATGGAAATTATTCCTATTAAATACATATGTAAATCCTTTTCTTCCTCAGAGAGTGGCAGCCTCAAGAGCAGTTACCACCACACGGGGTATAGAAACAGCTTCATGCAGGAGTCAATGCTATTTTCTTTCTAAGACTTTTGATGGCAATCTTGGCAACCCAGGAACTTTTTATCTTGTACCTGATTGTGTTTCCACTGCCAGAGGATGTCGTAAGGCAGCTGGAAGTCGATCCTCTTCTGTCTGAGATACTTTCCTGAAACAAAAAAGGTTTGTCAGTGGCACACACTCAGCTTCCCCCATCCCCAAGGGGAAACTGAGCTGCACCCAGGCACAGCGCCAGCTTCTGATAGGGCCTCTCCACATTGGAAAGGCCAAGAGGCAGAAGAGCAGAATCCTCCCAGAACATTTTGTTTGTCTGGCAAGCCCAGGGAAGAGCCCTGAACAAGGCTCCCTTCTGCGTTCTACCCTGTCAGGTTTGAACCTTTCCTGCCAGCAAGGAAACTGCTGCTTTAGACAGGAGATGCCTGGTGAGGTCGGTGCAGAGGGAGCTGCCCTCTGCATTGATGATGCTGTTACAAATGCCACTAAACTCCAGCAGTCATGGTCCAACTGCCAAGAGCAGTGCCAGGAACCTGCTGGGGTCACTGAACCTGAGCTACACAGGGGACAAGAGCAAATAACTGACAACATGAATTCAACTTTGTGTCTCACCGTGGCTTCCGGGCAGGAATCTCACAGCTGACACTTTTCTGCATCCACATGAATGCAGTGATGTGGCACAGAGATCAAATCTGCTGCACCATTCATGCAAGCTGGTAAATCACAACCTTGTACTCAAAGGAACCAAACAGTATCCAAGCCTGTTCCTATGACCTTCACAAAGGGAGACTTAAGAACAAACTCAGACTTGGCAAACACATCACTAAATGTTCTGGAAAGACTTCAAGCTGGTCTATGTTTTCAGCAGTAACTGACACTCCTTGCAGAAAGGAGTTACCACTCTCATTGCACGTTTAGACTATTCCAGAATTTACTATCACCCTGAAGCCTTCCCCAAAAGAGGGAAACTGACCCATTACATACTTTGTTAATATGGGACCTGAGGCCTGGCACAGGCACTGGGTTAGTTCTGGCCAAGCTTAAAATGTTCTCTCATCATTTTGCTTTTGGACAAGGGCCTGCAGGGACAGGCCAAGGGGAATGGCTTTAACCTGCTCTTAGGCACAAGCTCTTCCCTGGGAGGGTGCTGAGGTGCTGGCACAGGGTGCCCAGAGAAGCTGTGGCTGCCCCATCCCTGGCAGT